>JAMPIV010002615.1:0-15000 GCA_024509875.1 Oreohelix idahoensis | reverse complement strand
ACATGAATCTGACGATGCAAGCAGAATTTTCGAGCCAGCCAACTACGGACCCACCCGCGCGCCCTGACTAACAGAGACCTGAGGGGAGACATATCTAGCTGCCAGAAGATGCTACAAACAACCCCCCACATCAGTATAAACCTCGAGCTTGATGGGGGAGAGTGACCCAACAAGAAGAAGTAATCCTGCTAATACTATGATAAGTACCTTAAAGAACATTCATAGTTACTTTTGTGCAGTTTACCCAATCCTTTAGGCTATTTCAATGTCCTCACCCTTAATAAATCTCAAGTGAGGAAGGCCTGGGCAAATTGCGCTTTTGTCAACCTTAGGCGTGTGTGAAGGAGAGCAAATCTTGAGGTACGCGTAGAACCATTATATTTCATGGCAAGCTAGAGATGGAAACATGCAGCCCCAATTTGAACCTTATAAGAAAACCAGCATTTATTCATTCGCTAGAAGTTGTTTGATTATTTGAATCATTTATGCGAAATTATCCCATACATTCGCCAAACTATATAATCCGAACCATCTCCAACTCCAAAGCAAACGCTAAAGCTTTTCAGTCCTCCTGGCAAGCCCCGTTCCATTTTCCTGTTGTCAGCTTTCTTTAGGTACACGACAAACAAGGCCTCTTTTGCCGCGGTCGGAAAATTCATGTAACGGCGCAGGCGAGGCCCGAGTTTTGGGCCCTTTTCAACCTCGCTCTGGCCAGTAATTAATTTGCCCGAAAAGGTTTTCTAAATAAAAATTCAGCGTTATATCTTCTGGCGATTCCTCCTTGTATCTTTCCTTCTTTCATAATATGTCAATTACAAACATTTTGTGGCTGTCATTGAAATTGAGTGGAGACAAAAAACAAAAACACCACGAAACCGCTTTTACCGTGCGCTGGCTGACCCGCGCTCACGAAAGCGAAAATTCCCTTGAAAGGACCCCACACCTCATTCATTAGCGGTCCGCGCTATGTCCTCAAAAAATGCTACTACTAATACGGAGGTTTTCACCCTATTGAGAAGGAGCGGAAACTGAGGTTTACGCACAACATGTAACACAAGGTACAGATTTTGTATAGGAAGATATAAAGTAAATTCGAAGTGAATGAGAAAGTTTGAATTTAATCACATCTGGTAGGCCTACCTACACTTGTGGTTACATCCAAAAAAACGAGCTACAGCCCATACTTGCTAAAATTCGTATCAAAACAGTTTTCAAAGTTTTAAAAACACCGTCAGTTTATTTTGAGCAAAGAGCGGAAATCGAACGTTAAAACAGAGCACCTCCAAATAACATTTCGGCGTGTAAACATAAAGGCGGATGTTCCATCTGACAAACCCGGACACGACGGGCCGGCTGTACGAAACACAGCACGAAATGACTCAGGCGCTGAAATGAAAGTTTCACCAATGGAAGTCGACTTAATATGTGTTCTGAGTAAGTTTTGAATTTTGTTTTATTTCTACTCATTTCAGACCTATTTTGTTTATTTGCAATATAGCAACGGCAATTGACGGAGGGCGGATGTATTAGTAAAAGAACAGCCACATTTGGCTGTTCGATTCACACATTTAGACAGAAAGTTTTTTCGTTTTTTTAAGCAATTTTGGGGGTGGGGTATTGTTGTTTATGTAGCTATTTGTTGGTTGTTTTATCGGACCCAATCACCATTTTCTAAACATTCGGTATCAGAATTAAGGTCTAACACTTAGTAAACAGCTTGTAAAGCCGCTGACCTACTTTCGATAACGTTTTTAATGGATGTCAAAGGTCATGTTTAGAATTTAGCTTGTGTGAACGTTAATCTTTTTTTTTTTAATTGCCTCTCGCATAATTAACCTTTTTTTTCTCAATTATTTCAGGGGACAATCGTTATGATGCACATTTTTCAATGACGGGAAGAGGCAGACGTCCGGCTCTGCCACTGATTTCTACTGTGACAAATCTATTGGCACAGTTCTATCTTCTGAAGGACTAGGAAAATGCAACATCGGAGCTAGTATGTCTTGTTGTGTAAAGTGTATATATATCATATTATTTCCTCTCATTTCTCTGATATTAAAAAATCATTAGGCTAATGAAATTAATGTAGTTGAAGCTTTCCTGGAAGTCTCTACAGGTTTTGAGTTTATTTGCAATTACAAACATAAAAGACAAATGACATAATCCATGTAAAAGAGAGACTTACAATCTACTGTATAATTAATATAATGATGTAAATTGTCAAGGCAGTAAAAATCAATGCAGCAAAAAATGCTTAATGATTAACAAAGGGAAAGAGAAAATAATTTGGACGACATTTTTTGTACTAATAATAAAATACCACAATCATGTAATTTGTCCTCTTCCCGTCCCTCCCCACAAATTTCTCTCAGGTGACCTCCTGGTTTCTCTGTGCTACATGAACAGAATGTGAGTAAACAGGACAGGCTACAATACAGGTGCCAGATGTCAGTACAACAAGCCAGTGCCCTGAGAGGAGATTCACTTGAGGAATTTTGATGCAGCTGACCTCAAGTGACAGTGAGTGGGACACGGACTAATTATGTAATGTTTTCTTTGTTTATAAAAATCAAATTTTAAGCAGTAAAGGTTGTTTCGATCAAGAAAATAACCATCAATTTGAATTGTACAACTCAAATTACATTAATTTGGAAGTTTTCAGCTCTATAGCTGCAATATTCATGATTTTTATGACAACATTTGGAAATTTTCGTGAGATTTTTCTTCCGAACTGCAAAAATTAGCCTTCGATCCATTTTCACATAATGCAGTTTTATAGTATTCAGTATTTCATGTGGCTCAAAAAAATTAAGCATCAAGAATATATTGCTCTCTTTAAGCTCAATAAATCTTATAGCTTTCCTGTGTGAAGTTTTTGATTTTATGAGTGCATGAAAATGCATATTTGCACTTTGCGAGCACAATAATGAGACTTGCTACTGCATCTTTTGTCAATTTTGATGGACCATAATTCATTAATTGATTTGTTGTACTTTCTCCCATGTTTCTTTTCTGCAATAAGGACTTGTTATGACTTTGTACAAAAAGCATTATTGACTTGGTAAGTGTTTGTTGACTGTAGTTATGATTGTACAAAGTCGGGCAATTTGTTCGGTGCGAAGATGTTTGAAAAATTTTGTAATTCCCCACAATTTTGAAATGCTGTAACTCGGTTGTTTGATGTCCGATTTTTAAAATTTTAAAAGGAAAATTTCATGGCTTAAATAGATCCATTAAGATATATTAAACAAAGACACACTGTAAAAAACAAAATGAAAAATCACTTTGTGGGTACCTACTTCTAGCTTCTGTTTTCTCTCTTCAGCTTCTGATTTCTGTTTTCTTTCTTCGGCTTCTAATTTCTGTTTTCTTTCTTCGGCTTCTAATTTCTTTTGTTCCATTTCCATTTGGAATTTTCTCTCATCTGCAATCTTATATTTTCAGCTTCGAATTTTCTGTTTCTCTAATTTTTGTTTCTTTTCTTCAGCCTTCTGCGCTTTGGTATATTCACCACGTGCAAACTCTTCCAATTTCTCACCAGTCATGCTAAGGGCTTTCCCTTGCTCAATAAAGTAATCCAATGTAGACATTATGTCTAATTATATGAGATTAATAATCTATATAACTCACTCTGTCCCAACTTAGTGGGTGACAAGTCTTTTGTCAAGAACTTGTATAATTAATTTAATTTTCAATAATACAGTAAATTATCAATAAACTTATTGTGCATTTTAATCTTGACAGTGTATAATAACAATAAATAATAACAACAAGAAAGACAAAGACAAATGTCAAGCACAAACGATAACGTTTCCAGAAATCAAATAAACAAAAAAGCGAAACTAAAGGGAAATGTTACAAAACTTGTAATGACAGCTGCGAAGAAATGAACAATACAAATAACAGAACAGTGTATAAGCAAAAAGGTGTATAGAATAAACGATAGGAAGGGGAGGCAAACAAATACAAACAAACCAAATCCAAACTAACGAACGGAGACAAACTTACAAAAACAAAACTAACACTTCTTGTCACAGCTAAACAATGAATGACTGAATTCAGTGCAAATTCAGACAAATAGTCCCTAAAGAACGCTGTCGTAGGCCCTCGGTAAAGTGGGATATCCTACGGCAGTCACCGCCCAACCAAACCCACTGAAATATAAATACAAATATGACATATAAAACATAGAAACATGTAACATAATGAACATAGAATATGAATAAATTGTGCTGAAATGGAAGGCTTAATTAATATACATATAGCGGCACAGTTCACACAACATATAGCCACTTTTCTTATTAGAAAAAAATCCTGGCCTCCGAACAGCAACAAAGATGATACAGGAACTGGCTTCCAAAACAACAGCAATGGTGATACAGGAACTGGCTTCCAACACGCAATGGTGAAAACAAAACAGCAAACACAGTTTCAGTGTCAAGAAGATCCAACGCTGAAAGGATACAGCAACTCTATGACGCAAGGTACAGGCATCTTACATCACTTCGATTCCTGACATGTTGAACTTGAACTGACATAACACTCAACAGGAAATAAAGACTGACAAGAAGGGCACTTCCAGACGATGATGACAAAAATTGCACTATATAGCTGACAGTCCCATCCAGCTGGCTAACCACTGTGAAATGGGAATAGTGGTAGCTTGGGAAGATGATCTTGTGACGCAAATGTCGTTTGGGTAACACAACCCGTAAAACTGGTCCACCAGATATGTTAAAGACTTTTCTTCTCCACTGGTTATTCTTTTGCCGTAACCTTCTGTAGTGGGTATCACACTCTGTAAGACTAACGACCACTGTAGAAGTCGTAGTTTTTTCTTAATACATGTGCCACACAGGCTAACACTGTAAAAGTATGCTGTGTCGTACTGTTCTAAGTTTGATGGTAGGATCGCTGTAGCAATACATATATATTATATGCAGTCACGAAGACATCACAGTTACGTACGATGAAGTCATGAAGCGTTAATAATGACTGGTGACGTTTTCAAACAGTTTATTATGGGACAACAGTGACATACGTTGACATCAAAATATACTGTTATTAGGACATCGATGACATACACTGTCAATAGGACAAATTGATCACATCAACGTTATGTAGACAAATGTATTCAAATAGATAACACACTCTGTATTTCTTCTGATCAAATCCAGTCATGTAAATCTTCTGGCGGTAAAGACCACACGAGTGCCGGGCTTCAACATATGTAATGTTCGCTGGGGTCCTTTTGACAAGGAAGATATATAAATCTTGTGGCGGTAAAGACCGCATGAGCGCCGGGCTTCAATATATATGTAATATTCTTCTGGATTCTTTTGACAGTCATATAAATCTTTTGGCGATAAAGACCACACGAGAGCCAGGCTTCAAATATGTAATATTCTTCTGGATTCTTTTGACAGTCAAGTACATCTCTTGGCGGTAAAGACCGCACAAGCGCCAGGCTTCAAATATGTAATTCTTAGCTACAAAATAGTGTCAAAGTACTTTTTACCTTTCACTGGAATCCAGGAATAAACCACTGAACAAATGCCATCTCTTAGGCACAGAAATATATAGAAATATCAGGGGACAAATCTCGAACATCTACTAACACCTAAAAAAGGCTCCATTCCCTATTTACACAGTCAGAGACAAACGCTGAGCTCCTTCTCAGCTCAAGAACCCGGGCCGACTGCGTATAAAAGACTGTCTTCCGGTCCCGCGCAAATCAATCGCGCATGAGTGGATCATCGCAAGCCCAGAGTAGAGCTTACCCATGGAACAATCCAGAGCGTTCCACGAAAACAGCATAAGAACAATCCCTATATGGACAACTGTATAATACTTATATATCCTTATATGGACAACTGGCTAATGTCAAGGGGATATAACAACTAAATCTAACATGTACCAAAAAGAATACAGCCAGTACCTTCCCTTTGACCATGAAAGTACATATTCCTTTCTTAAACAAACTGACTCGTAACAGTTTGGCATTAGTACGGTATATGGATCCCTGCTCCTCCTTTCCTTACTTCTTCTTCTGAAGATCCGTCAGTGAAGACAGCCAAACACCTGCTGCAGTCTTGTCCAACCTACAGCAATGAATGGAGTAGCATATGGCAACAACCAACTTCTCTCAACGAAAAACTGTTTAGAGATGTCAGGAACCTTGAGCTGACTACTGCTTTTATTAGAGTTATTAATGTGGAAGTCTGAAGGCGAACAAGGAAGATGAAGACGAACAAGGAAGATGAAGATTCCCTGTGATTTATCTAACGAAAAATAGTCACCGTTTTACGACAGATATAATTAATTAGTTCTGAAAACTCAGACCTTTTCCTTTGCAGTCTTCACAGTCACATGACACAATTCGACGTCCAAAAGGCCAGTTGTACAATAATGGATATGGAGCTGGAAGATGCTCGTATTCTTCAGGATCAAAACAAACAGGTATGTCCTTCCAGTGATGAACAGGTAAACAGGCTACTGGTCGTTGAAACATGAGACATTCTTGTATAGGCCACGGCAGTCCAGTTTGACGAACTCTCTGCTCACGACCAGGGCTAGGACCGATCATTGATGACACAACAATGAGAGATAATTTTACCAAGGGCCAGGGGTTACTGAAGGCTTCCTGAATAAATGATTTTTTGTTGTTGCTAAGTTTGTTCAAAAATGTTTCACTTTGCAGCATTTTCATATCCTTATCAAACACAAAACAGTTTGCAATGAAATATCGTTGGACATTGTCAATGTCAGTATTGACTAAAAACATTGAGCAGAGGTGATGCTTCATACATAATTTTGGCTGATGGAATGATACCTGGATCTTCCAAGATGGAAGTCTGTAATTCCATTGCAGACACAAAATCCAATAAAACTATTTTCTTCAGTATAGTAACATGAGCTCCAATGGTCACGTGTCGATAGTATCTGCTCAACCAATGGGCGAAATTCCTGCTCCAACTGAAGATTAACAATTTCATCCAGAATTAGTGATAAAGGGCCATAACTCCATACATCACAGTCGTGAGTTGAGAGTTTTGAGGGCTTGAATAAGCGCCGACTGTTGTTTTTTTTGTCTCTTTTGTCAATATCAGCCCCCTCGGATATCAAAATATCTCTTTGTTTATAATTATGGCTTTTAACAGCATACATCAGAGCTGTCATACCCCCATTGTCTTGTGCGTCAACATCTGCACCCTTCTCTATAAGCAACTCTGTAATTTCAGTATTCACGTCAATTTTAACAGCATACATAAGAGCTGTCCTGCCAGCATTGTCTTGTACTTCAACATCTGCACCCTTCTCTATAAGCAACTCTGTAATTTCAGTATTCCCGTCAATTTTAACAGCATACATCAGAGCTGTCATGCCAGCATTGTCTTGTACGTCAACATCTGCACCCTTCTCTATAAGCAGCTCTGTAATTTCAATATTCACGTCAATTTTAACAGCAAACATCAGAGCTGTCATACCGTCATTGTCTTGTGCTTTAACATCTGCACCATTCTGTATCAACAAGTCCAGAGTGTGGAGAATATTGTCGTCGTCACTATCACATGTGTCACTAATTGTTAAAATGGCGTGCATTAAAGCCATTCTCCCTTTCAAATCTGTTGCGTTCACGTCAGCACCAGCTACAATTAGGCGACGAGCAAGCGTCATAGCCAGATGACCACAGGCAACCATCAAGGCTGTGAGTCCTTTTCTATCATGTCTGTTGAGGTCATCGCTTGCGGTAATCAGATATGATGAAACATCTTCATCTTCTTTTACTTTCATCATCACTATCGATGTCACTTTTCAACGCTGTCCCAATTTTCACAGTATTTGTCATCTGGATTAACAGCACCGGCCGAGCATCAGTGCTGTCCTGTTGTTGTTGTCAGTTCACGTTGGCATCACTCCTGCCAGCAATTAGGTGGCGAAACACATTTTGTTTTTGCCACACAACATACTGGATGCAAACATTAACGCAGTTTTCCCTTCCTGGTTTTGTGCATTCCACATCAACACCTGCTTTTTAATCAGAATCTCTACGCACTCAAACGTTTTTTGATTTTATCATCAGACATCAGACATCATGCATTATACTGTGAAGAACATCATGGCGTGCATTAATAATCTTGTCCAGCCTTTATGGTCTCTCAAATGAACATCGCAAACCAACTTCAACTAACGCTCTCAGACATGAAGAAATCTGACTGTAATCCACTCCGACGATCCTCGTACAAGTGTTGAAAGGCACAGCTCCTGCGAACTAAGCCCAGCAATCATTAGAATCTTGTCCGTCCTGCTGTTTGTTCAATCTGATATATATTGGCACCTGCTTGTAACAACAATTCCAGACACCCCCACCTGTCACCTAGTGACCCTGCTATCATTAAAACTGTCCTTCCAATATTATCTGGATTGATTTATATTTGCTCCAGCTTTTTAAAAGATCTGTTAGAATGGTCAGTTTTACTTTCACTTGATCAAGGCACACATCAGAGCTGTTTTTCCAGTTTTATCAGCGGCATTTTAAAACTGCAATCACCATTTATTAAAACTGATTGAAAAGTTTAGCGCAGTTTCCGCTACAAACAGGCATAAGTGCAGATTGCCCGTTTCTGTCTTGCAGATCAACGTACTGCTCCATGACTTACCAAACTGCCACAGAAAGTAACACTTGTTTCTTCTTTGGCCGCCCTCATCAGAGCTGTGTCTTTGTTATTGTTGTGCAACATTGACATCTGCACCACCAAATCATTAACGCTGTCATCCCAGAATTGTTGACCATATTGAGATCAGGTTTAAAACGAAGTAGAACTCTAGTACAATTGCGATTTCCATGACGAATGGCTAACATCAATGGTGTCTCTCCATCTGTGTTTTTCCAGTTGATCTCCGCACCAGCACCGACTAGGCATTCAACACAGTCTACATGTCCTTTGCAGACTGCTAATATAAGCGCCGTTTCTCTGGCTGTGTTGGAAATATTAATATTAACAGCGGTTGTTAGCAATAACTGGAGACATTCAATTCTGCCATTTTCTGATGCAATCATTAATGCTGTATTGTCGTACCCGTTTCTGAAATCTGGATTAATACCAGCATCGATAAGACAATGAAGGAGTTTAGTATTTCCGTCAATGGCACAGGTCATCAAACTGTCCACCCCTTCACCTGAGCTAGGATCAAGAGTAGCACCCGCGTGAACCAACATTTGTACACAGTCTAACTTGCCGTGAGTTAGTGCTGACATTAGAGCAGTGTTTCCAGACTGACTCCTAAAATTCACATTTGCTCCCATGTTTATCAAACTCTCCAAAGTTGTAAGGTGTCCTTGTCGTGCAGCCAACATGAGTGATGTCATACCATCATTGCTCACTAAATCAACAATACCTCTGGCATGTATCAGAAAATCAACGCACTCAGAGCTGCCTTGAATTGCTGCCAACATAATGGGAGTGTATCCATGTTTATCAACACAGTTTGTGTCACTTCCAGCTTGAGCTAGAATTTTAAGACACTCCAAGTGCCCCTTTGATGCAGCAAACGAAAGAGCCGTTCTTCCACAGTGATTGGTAATGTCTATTTTTGCACCATATTTTATCAGAATGTTCATACATTCAACTTTTGCACATTGGGATGTCAACATCAAAGCAGTCATGCCGTCGTTGTTACTCACGTCGACAATAGCACCCGCTTCCATCAAAGTTTGGAGACACTCAATATGACCATGTTTTACACAAAAGATCACTGCTGTGTTACCACAATTGTCTGTCTTATTTAAACAAGCACTGTGCTGTATAAGAGCCCTGACACAATCCAAGTGATTTTTGCGGGCAGCAATCATCAGAGCTGTCATTCCTGCATTGTTTGAAAAGTTCACATCAGCACCAATGTCTACAAGGACTTCAACAGACTTGACACTTCCGACCAGGGATGCAAACATTAGAGCTGTATCCCTTGCATTGTTACACAGACTGACGTCACATCCGGCACCTTCCAGAAGATGCGTGTACTCTAAAGCCCCAATCCATGTAGAAAGCATTAAAGCTGTGTTACCATTCATACACTTTTTGTCTACATCAGCTCCAGCAGCGATCAAATTTTGTACTGCTACCACGTGATCATCTTCAATAGCCAGCATCAGTGCCGTTTTCATCTTGACGTTTGTGCTGTTAATATCAACTCCAGTGTTTGATAGAAAATTATTTATAGATTCCACACTTCCTTCTATGGCAATCATGACCAGTTCCTCCACACTTCCTCTCTGTTCCATAACTGATATTCAGAAGCAGCTAGTTGTGTAGTGTGCAGAGTCAAATACGAAGTGCACTGACTAGCTGAGGAATGTTCCACATATCAGTCTCTCTGGGTACTAAGTATATCTGTATTTCAGGGAAGAAAAAAACGTATTATAATTAAAAAGATATGATTACTAATTTTGTTATTTAGATTGTTGCTAGTATTTTAAAAATTGTAGGTTTAATATACAGATTGGCCAATCATATACGTCTGCTAAGCATGATTAAATGCAGGGCCGGTTGTAGGGTTGCTGGTGCCATGAGCATCCCTATAATATGTTTCTTCTTCTTCGTACACTCTCAGACGTCTAAATACTTGGATATTTTCAAAGACAGCACTGGTCAGCTTGAGGCTATTTGTATCTCTATAGTTTCTTTTCCAGGAGTGCTACTGATTACAGCCATATGTGCTGTCGCAGTGTAAAGGGACGCCACTGCGTTAAGCATAATCATGTAGATAGGACGTCATGGGTTATCGGGAAGAGTGACACAGCTCATTCACGTAAGTCGATAGAAGTCTGATCAAGACACAGACCAAAGAATATTCGGGAAGATAGTTGGGACTAGAGCACAGGAATCTTCTATAACAAGGGTTATGTAAGGTAGCGAGATAGACACGCAGATCTCTTTTCTCTCTTCATGTAGTTTAACAATAGATATGTTGACGAACAGTCAGTTCTGCATGTTCGTGGCACAAGACTAGAGCATGCATCTGCGGTGTACAGATAAACTACAGACGATATCTAACAACAAAGCATGTTCGTGGCACAAGACTAGAGCATGCATCTGCGGTGTACAGATAACCTACAGACGATATCTAATACCAAAGCATGTTACGTGGCTACTAAGCATACATCTTGCGGTGTAGCATAACCTACAGTGATAACTAACACCAATCCACAAGACTAGAGCATACATCTGCGGTGTACAGATAACCTACAGACGATATCTAACACCAATGAACTACGACAACATAGAGCATCAGAAGTAGTCAACAGGCAAGCCATCTCATATCTCCATTGCAAGCATACATCCTTTTGTTTTTTGATTGGACACACACTGAGGTTGATGGCACGTGGATAGGTGGACTTGGCATGTGTTTGTTGAAGGCCTATGCTCCTTTGGGAGTGGAGTTATGAAATGATGAATGAAGCATACCTCGGACGTAAACGTACATTTCGATACGTGATAAACCCCCCCCCCCCCCCCCCCCCCCCCCCCCCCCCCCCCCCCCCCCCCCCCCCCCCCCCCCCCCCCCCCCCCCCCCCCCCCCCCCCCCCCCCCCCCCCCCCCCCCCCCCCCCCCCCCCCCCCCCCCCCCCCCCCCCCCCCCCCCCCCCCCCCCCCCCCCCCCCCCCCCCCCCCCCCCCCCCCCCCCCCCCCCCCCCCCCCCCCCCCCCCCCCCCCCCCCCCCCCCCCCCCCCCCCCCCCCCCCCCCCCCCCCCCCCCCCCCCCCCCCCCCCCCCCCCCCCCCCCCCCCCCCCCCCCCCCCCCCCCCCCCCCCCCCCCCCCCCCCCCCCCCCCCCCCCCCCCCCCCCCCCCCCCCCCCCCCCCCCCCCCCCCCCCCCCCCCCCCCCCCCCCCCCCCCCCCCCCCCCCCCCCCCCCCCCCCCCCCCCCCCCCCCCCCCCCCCCCCCCCCCCCCCCCCCCCCCCCCCCCCCCCCCCCCCCCCCCCCCCCCCCCCCCCCCCCCCCCCCCCCCCCCCCCCCCCCCCCCCCCCCCCCCCCCCCCCCCCCCCCCCCCCCCCCCCCCCCCCCCCCCCCCCCCCCCCCCCCCCCCCCCCCCCCCCCCCCCCCCCCCCCCCCCCCCCCCCCCCCCCCCCCCCCCCCCCCCCCCCCCCCCCCCCCCCCCCCCCCCCCCCCCCCCCCCCCCCCCCCCCCCCCCCCCCCCCCCCCCCCCCCCCCCCCCCCCCCCCCCCCCCCCCCCCCCCCCCCCCCCCCCCCCCCCCCCCCCCCCCCCCCCCCCCCCCCCCCCCCCCCCCCCCCCCCCCCCCCCCCCCCCCCCCCCCCCCCCCCCCCCCCCCCCCCCCCCCCCCCCCCCCCCCCCCCCCCCCCCCCCCCCCCCCCCCCCCCCCCCCCCCCCCCCCCCCCCCCCCCCCCCCCCCCCCCCCCCCCCCCCCCCCCCCCCCCCCCCCCCCCCCCCCCCCCCCCCCCCCCCCCCCCCCCCCCCCCCCCCCCCCCCCCCCCCCCCCCCCCCCCCCCCCCCCCCCCCCCCCCCCCCCCCCCCCCCCCCCCCCCCCCCCCCCCCCCCCCCCCCCCCCCCCCCCCCCCCCCCCCCCCCCCCCCCCCCCCCCCCCCCCCCCCCCCCCCCCCCCCCCCCCCCCCCCCCCCCCCCCCCCCCCCCCCCCCCCCCCCCCCCCCCCCCCCCCCCCCCCCCCCCCCCCCCCCCCCCCCCCCCCCCCCCCCCCCCCCCCCCCCCCCCCCCCCCCCCCCCCCCCCCCCCCCCCCCCCCCCCCCCCCCCCCCCCCCCCCCCCCCCCCCCCCCCCCCCCCCCCCCCCCCCCCCCCCCCCCCCCCCCCCCCCCCCCCCCCCCCCCCCCCCCCCCCCCCCCCCCCCCCCCCCCCCCCCCCCCCCCCCCCCCCCCCCCCCCCCCCCCCCCCCCCCCCCCCCCCCCCCCCCCCCCCCCCCCCCCCCCCCCCCCCCCCCCCCCCCCCCCCCCCCCCCCCCCCCCCCCCCCCCCCCCCCCCCCCCCCCCCCCCCCCCCCCCCCCCCCCCCCCCCCCCCCCCCCCCCCCCCCCCCCCCCCCCCCCCCCCCCCCCCCCCCCCCCCCCCCCCCCCCCCCCCCCCCCCCCCCCCCCCCCCCCCCCCCCCCCCCCCCCCCCCCCCCCCCCCCCCCCCCCCCCCCCCCCCCCCCCCCCCCCCCCCCCCCCCCCCCCCCCCCCCCCCCCCCCCCCCCCCCCCCCCCCCCCCCCCCCCCCCCCCCCCCCCCCCCCCCCCCCCCCCCCCCCCCCCCCCCCCCCCCCCCCCCCCCCCCCCCCCCCCCCCCCCCCCCCCCCCCCCCCCCCCCCCCCCCCCCCCCCCCCCCCCCCCCCCCCCCCCCCCCCCCCCCCCCCCCCCCCCCCCCCCCCCCCCCCCCCCCCCCCCCCCCCCCCCCCCCCCCCCCCCCCCCCCCCCCCCCCCCCCCCCCCCCCCCCCCCCCCCCCCCCCCCCCCCCCCCCCCCCCCCCCCCCCCCCCCCCCCCCCCCCCCCCCCCCCCCCCCCCCCCCCCCCCCCCCCCCCCCCCCCCCCCCCCCCCCCCCCCCCCCCCCCCCCCCCCCCCCCCCCCCCCCCCCCCCCCCCCCCCCCCCCCCCCCCCCCCCCCCCCCCCCCCCCCCCCCCCCCCCCCCCCCCCCCCCCCCCCCCCCCCCCCCCCCCCCCCCCCCCCCCCCCCCCCCCCCCCCCCCCCCCCCCCCCCCCCCCCCCCCCCCCCCCCCCCCCCCCCCCCCCCCCCCCCCCCCCCCCCCCCCCCCCCCCCCCCCCCCCCCCCCCCCCCCCCCCCCCCCCCCCCCCCCCCCCCCCCCCCCCCCCCCCCCCCCCCCCCCCCCCCCCCCCCCCCCCCCCCCCCCCCCCCCCCCCCCCCCCCCCCCCCCCCCCCCCCCCCCCCCCCCCCCCCCCCCCCCCCCCCCCCCCCCCCCCCCCCCCCCCCCCCCCCCCCCCCCCCCCCCCCCCCCCCCCCCCCCCCCCCCCCCCCCCCCCCCCCCCCCCCCCCCCCCCCCCCCCCCCCCCCCCCCCCCCCCCCCCCCCCCCCCCCCCCCCCCCCCCCCCCCCCCCCCCCCCCCCCCCCCCCCCCCCCCCCCCCCCCCCCCCCCCCCCCCCCCCCCCCCCCCCCCCCCCCCCCCCCCCCCCCCCCCCCCCCCCCCCCCCCCCCCCCCCCCCCCCCCCCCCCCCCCCCCCCCCCCCCCCCCCCCCCCCCCCCCCCCCCCCCCCCCCCCCCCCCCCCCCCCCCCCCCCCCCCCCCCCCCCCCCCCCCCCCCCCCCCCCCCCCCCCCCCCCCCCCCCCCCCCCCCCCCCCCCCCCCCCCCCCCCCCCCCCCCCCCCCCCCCCCCCCCCCCCCCCCCCCCCCCCCCCCCCCCCCCCCCCCCCCCCCCCCCCCCCCCCCCCCCCCCCCCCCCCCCCCCCCCCCCCCCCCCCCCCCCCCCCCCCCCCCCCCCCCCCCCCCCCCCCCCCCCCCCCCCCCCCCCCCCCCCCCCCCCCCCCCCCCCCCCCCCCCCCCCCCCCCCCCCCCCCCCCCCCCCCCCCCCCCCCCCCCCCCCCCCCCCCCCCCCCCCCCCCCCCCCCCCCCCCCCCCCCCCCCCCCCCCCCCCCCCCCCCCCCCCCCCCCCCCCCCCCCCCCCCCCCCCCCCCCCCCCCCCCCCCCCCCCCCCCCCCCCCCCCCCCCCCCCCCCCCCCCCCCCCCCCCCCCCCCCCCCCCCCCCCCCCCCCCCCCCCCCCCCCCCCCCCCCCCCCCCCCCCCCCCCCCCCCCCCCCCCCCCCCCCCCCCCCCCCCCCCCCCCCCCCCCCCCCCCCCCCCCCCCCCCCCCCCCCCCCCCCCCCCCCCCCCCCCCCCCCCCCCCCCCCCCCCCCCCCCCCCCCCCCCCCCCCCCCCCCCCCCCCCCCCCCCCCCCCCCCCCCCCCCCCCCCCCCCCCCCCCCCCCCCCCCCCCCCCCCCCCCCGCCCCCCCCCCCCCCCCCCCCCCCCCCCCCCCCCCCCCCCCCCCTCCCCCCCCCCCCCCCCCCCC
>JAMPIV010002614.1:0-74380 GCA_024509875.1 Oreohelix idahoensis | reverse complement strand
AAAAATCATGAAATTTAAAGCAGTTTCAATGTATTCCCTGAAACACAGTGGACTAATAAATTTCAAGACCATTAATAGCCATAACACCCACCCAAAAAATCATTATATTAAAGAGGCAAACCTTTTATTATACTTCACCTCCACTCCTATTTCGCTCGCAGTAATCCTACCCTCGTCCACCAACAACATCCTCATCCATCGGTGAAAGGAATATACAACCGTGCTGACACACTCTCTACCCAGCACACAAAATAATTAAAATCAATAGCGAGCCCTGGCACACGTTTAACAAAACTCTTACCTCGTTTATTTAAAGTCGAGGAGAAAGACAAAATCTTTCATTTTCCCTAACTTCATGTAAGTAGCCGCCATCTCAATGTGGTATAGCTCAACCTTCCTCTCCTCCACGCGCTCACACGGGATCACAAAAACAAGCAATGAAGAGGCAAAACGGGAAAATCCGAAACAAGCACTGGGAATAAATCATGGATGGATACATTGTCCAAATGAAACAGTTTGTGGGAGAGGATGGACAAAGGCTAGAGGCATCATTGGTAAGTATTAACGTTTTATGTAATTTTTTTTTTGGTGTGGGTTTCTCAGTGACTACAAGAGGGAGTGCTTATTAACATGGCATAATAATTGTGTACCAGAAAATGAAGTATGGCTTAAAATTGGGGGTGATCATGGAAAAGAAGTTTGAAAGTTACAAGGCAGATAGTGAATTTAGAGACACCCAAATTCTAGAACCAATACCATCCTATTAGCAATGGGTAGAGTCAGAGACAAATGAAATAATTTAGAAATATTTATGAATGGAATGAAAGCTCAGATACAGTCATTAAAAGATTTAGAATGGGAAAGGAAAGTGATTTTTTTTTGTTTTAAATTCATGGATTATGACTTTTTTATGAAAATTTGTGTTCAGAGCTGAAGGAACTTACCTATATTTATGGTGTCTCCAGCCAAATAAGATAATTAAGACTTCAGTCCAACACAGAACTTTCAAACAAAGAAGTCTGACCTCGTTAATCAGAGATTACAAGAGATTTATGAAATTTGGAAATGGAAATAAAAAACAGTTGGCATGTTACCACAATTCTTTACATTAACATTTCTCAAACTGTGTTCCATAGAGCACTAGTGTTCTGTGAGCTATTGAAAGGCTTTCCATGAAAAAAATGTAGAACCTGTTGCTTACGACTTATTTTCAAACATTTAAATAATTAAAGACGGAAACCTAAGGTCTGCAAACAGTAAATAAATTAATACACAAAAAAAAAAAAAAAAGTCAAAATCCTGACAACAGATTACTCTTTGGTTCTTCTACGAGGGGCGTTCAGAAAGTAATGCACCACATCGTTTTTCTCAGGAGCTATTTATTCAAAAAGCACAAAATTTATACACAATATACATGGATATGTCTTGTAAACATCGGTATTATTCAACATAATCCCCATCAACTTATACGGCTTTATGCCTGCGCAAAACAAGTGCATGTATTCCTATCCCGTACAAGATTTTGTCTTGATCATGTAGCCATTTCTTCGCTGCATGAATCACTCCTTCATCATCTTCAAACCTTGTCCCATGGAGTGAATCTTTAAGAGGACCAAATAGATGAAAATCTGAGGGTGCCAAATCGGGACTATAGGGTGGATGGGTAGTACAGTCCAATCTAATTTGGTGATTGCTTCCCGTGTTACCAGACTTGTGTGAGGTTGTGCATTGTCGTGAAGGAGAAGCAGGTCTGCTGGATTCTTGTGCGGCCGAACTCTGCGAAAACGTTGATTGAGTTTTTTTAATGTCTTAATGTAAGCTTGCGAATTGATTGTCTCTCCTCTTGGCATAACGTCCACAAGAATCACACCTTCAATGTCCCAAAAGACAGTGATCATGACCTTTCCAGCTGAAGGAATTGTCTTGAATTTCTTTCTTCGTGGTGATTGCGGATGATCCCACTCCATTGACTGTCTTTTTGTCTCAGGTTCAAAATGATGTGCCCAGGATGAAGCAGCTCCGTATCTCCACTTTGGCCTGATTCTGGTGCAATTAACCCAGTGGTGCCTGTCGACACAAAAACTTCCATACACATGCCATATTTAAAGTGTGCAAAATTTCATGCTTCTATCTTCATTATTAGCTGAGAAAAACAATGTGGTGCATTACTTTCTGAACGCCCCTCGTACATGTGCTTTGCATTCAGTAAGAGTTTCCACTGCCTGTTTTAGGGTTTCTGCTTCAGTATTGAAGTATATGCCAGTGGCAGATGCTATAGAGTGAATTCTATTCTTTAAGTTAATGAGGATGCTAGCTCCCTTATTCCTGAAGATGTTGTGGTCCCCACAACTTACTCTGCGCCATTGGCCATGCACCTGATCCTCTCTGAGTGGTGAGGCTTGGGGCTCAGATTCTGGAGGACGATATGTGACTGGGCCAAAATAAAGCCCAAAAGTATTTGTGTTTTATATTTGTGTTTTCGCTACTTCAAGAGCAACTATTGCATGTGTTACTTTTGTTACCTAATTACTACGCTCGCGCACGATGCCATGCGTGATTTGGTCAAGCCGCCTATATAAAGAGCACAAGCCAGCGAAAGATACCTTAACAATATATACCCTCCGACCTAAGGGTCTTTTATATTTGGACATGTGCCCTAATATAACCGACTAGGTTGAACGGGATGCACCTCGCCAAAACGAGGCAAAAGTTTTACATTAAAAAAAAAAGAAAGATACCTTTCTTTGCAATAGCAGCCTAGAGAAAACAAACGACGAAATACACACGGCCGATAGAAGACTGATGGACACAGAAACCAGAACACGTTAGCAATTGAGCACCGGCTGGGTGTTTGTTTGGTGTTTGTTTAGCATTCGTTTTTTTTTTTGCTTTTTGTCACTGAGAGGGTTTTATAAATAGATGCAGCGATTGCCTTAGAATCAGAGTTTTATTGTTGTATGTGTGGTGCGAGTGTGCAAGAAAGTGATCACATGACACTGAGCCAACAGCAAACGAGCAAATATTGTAAATACCCAGCAGTGCAGACTTGCCGCAAGATGACCTCAAAGACCACATGTGATACGAGCAGAGGGGAGCACGAAAATGCAGACACAACACCATTTATGGGTGCATCAGCGGTGCAAAGTAAGAGCCAGAGCAATGCACCTGTGAAGGTGATATACGTGACAGTAACAGCGGTAAGGCGATTTGGTGAAAATGCAAGCTCCACTTGGCAAGAGTTTGTGAAAGACGTAAAGGCTGCGTTAAAGGTAGGGCCCTTACCTGTAAAAGATATGTTGGACATTGTCTGGAATAATGTTACACCAGGGGTCTCTAGGGAATTATGGATACGTGGCAGAGCCAAGGCCAACAGTGGGAAATTGATCGAAATAATTGAAGAAGCCTACAGCGAGCGACAACTAGTCGATGAGATGACTAGGGATTTCTATGCCATGAGTCAGGGCCTAGCTTATCTGTAATGAATTATTTCACTTGTTGCATGAATTAATTTAGAGATTGAATGCAACGCGGGTGAAGAAACACTTGGCTCCTGCAGACCTGCTCAGGGATCATTTTGTTGCCCAGCTTAGAGATGATATGAGCAGGGCATTTGTGAAGGAACATATGCAAATGAATCCTGGTGTCTCATGTTGGGAAGTTAGGGACTATGCTCTTTTCTGGGAAGGCAAAGATTCTGAGACACAAGTACAGGTAGCCAGTGTAGAAGCCCACACTGAAAAGAACGAACTCGAAGCAGAAGAGATTGGCTAACATCCCAACTAGCACAACAATCTCAGAGTAGTTTGCTAGCACAAAAGGATGTGTTCAGAAAGAAAATACTGTAACAGCTGCGGAAACAGCCTAAGCACAACAAGGGAGTGGGTGAGCAGGAACCACAATTAGACCTTTATGTAGGCGAGGGTCAGGCAGTTGACAGTGCATGCTGTGATACAGAGGTAACTAAAAACACAAGAGGCATCACAAAGGCGACACGGATTTTGCAAGTGGTATAGTGTCGACAGAGGATGGGGATTTATTATACCAGATGATGGAGGTGTTGATGTATTTGTACATCAAACTAAGATTTTCATAAAGGGATTCCATAGTCTGGCAAGAAATGAGCCAGTAAAGTTCAATAGCAAACTATCTGTTCAGGTCATTGAAGTAGTCTTTGTATGCGGCATAGGTGGCCAGGAATGTAAAGGTAGCAGGATGCGACCCATGGCGCAGAGGAAGCCTAGAAAAATAAGGTGTTACAATTGTGGAGTCTTCTCACAGGGTTCGTAGCGACCTGGAAAAACCTGGAAAACGAAAAACAAAATTCCAGGCCTTGAAAAGCCTGGAAAAATGGCTAAAAGCCTTGAATTTTCCGCGTCGGACCTGGGAAAAAAAAAACGAAATCGAAAGTTCGATACTTTGCGTCCATTTTTCTGTTATTGATGGTATTTTTCGTTAAACTTCAGTTACCGTAGAATGTTTACTTCCATTTGCGCACTAAATCAATTTCCAGAAGTTTTCGGCGGTTTCGTTTTCGGCTCTTTGCGTTAATGATGTAAACGCAGATTTATGTTTAATGGATGGGTTTGAAAAAAAATAGAAAAAAGGTGATTCGTCTTACGAGGACAAAAGACAAAGAAAATAGTCTACGTTACGGCCACAAGGCCTTCGCCTTTCCTGACGAAGGCCTTGTGGCCGTAAAGTAGACTATTTTCTTTGTCTTTTGTCCTCGTAAGACGAATCACCTTTTTTCGATTTTTTTTTTTCACACCCATCCATTGTACTCCACGTCCTACCGTAGTTCCCCTCAACTTCCTCGATTTATGTTTAGCGCTGCGTGTCTGTTGTTACTCGAAAGCTACTGTGAAAACACGAAGAACTTCATTTAAGTTGTATTAAATCATTCATTTCAACTGAGGTAAGTAATACATTCATTCATATCATAAAACCTATTTAAATAAGTCCAGTTTATAGATAGGCCTACTGTACTTGCGTCTGTTTACAATGTAGGCCTATTTACAGTTTTATTTTTATCCATGGCCAAAATTAGCCTATAGGCAAGCGTTTGAACGAAATTTGTTGGTTTACATCTGCATACAGGAATATATTTGACACAGTTTAAGATGGTCAGGAATATAAATTGATGGCGATTCCATATCCTATAGCATACCTTGTTATCAGACCCATGTCCCACTGTTCATTTCACCACATTTTTTGGAAATAAATATATTTTGAATGCTTTTTTATTAGGCCTATATTTATGATGAAAAGACTTATTCCGTTCTACCTCTGAAGGGTTATAGGCTAATTAGGATAGGCCTACATGTTTTCAATTCCAGATAACATGAATAACCACCGATACACGAAAGTGGCATCACATCTGTCAAATCACTGTAATTAGGATAAATGAAAATCACCAATTTTGTGCATAGGCCTAGGCCTATGTTATTAAAAAAAAATTAAATTAAAAAAATATCCAAACAAACGAAACAAAACCCAACAAAAATAGTAAAGATGTAGGGAGGGGGGGGGGGGGGGGGGGTAAAGGCATGCTGTTTCCAGTTAGATATTTAATAGATGTTCACTTATCATAAGTATTACCCTCCCAATTACTATATATTAGGCCTACCTTTTGTTCTAGTTAAATATTGTTTGACTATATTATGTATGTGTTTAGAATTTTGACTTGGTAAATATACATAGCTTAGGCCTACTCATAGGTTATTTGTGTGTTCCATTTTTTTTTTTTTAACAGAAAAGAACACAACCCCAAGGAGCAGTGTTTCCCTCAGAAATATCAAAACCATCTAACACTACTCCCTCGGACACGTCAAAATCGTCTAACTAGTCTAACACTACTAGGAGGCCTACAGATGTGACATCATTTGTGACCAAGGAAGAAACTCTCAGAGCTGAGATTATTTGGACTCTTTTTTTTCAGTGAAAAGTCACCATAGTTTTAATTCAAATTTCGTTCGCAACAAGGGACATATTCTCTTCTGTGATAGTTTTTATTCAACCTTCAGCTTTATTTCAAGACATGAAATTCAGATTGGTGCATTTGGAACAGTAGCTGAAAATAGGAAGCATTTTCCTGTAGCACTGAAGAAAAAACAACTCAAATTGAAAAAGACAAATCAACCTGTGTTTTGTGCGACAGAAGATAAGGCATGCCGACAGTCACCTGGCATGATACAAACAGATTTAATCTTATATCTACTGTTCACTCCAATGATAATATAAACAAGAAACTGCACTGGTAAATGGGCACATAACCTAAAACACTGCCAACTCTACAGAAAAAGATCAAAGCAAAGATCAGGATGTCATTATGACTCTTATTGAACCTGCTATTCTTCGACGCAATGTGACACCATCAAAACCACAGGTCACAACAACACGACTTACTGAGCACCACTTCATTGATAAATATGAAAGGGTAAGGTACAAACCAGTCTGTAAAGTGTGTACGGCTGCAGGGAATAGAAGCCAGACTTGCATGTACTGCCCAGATTGCAATGTACCTCTATGCCTGATACCCCGCTTCAAGTTATACCACACAGTCAAGGATTATCAACGATCCAGACAAAGACTCTTGCAGAGGCCTACAGCTACAGCTTCAACCCCAGTTAATGAAAAAAAGCAGCTCAGACTCCAACTAGAGGTACTTAACTACTCACACATTTACAAACGCTCATTGTCAGATGCCACAGACGCAGAATACATTCAAAAAAAGACGAACACGAAAAATACAGTTTTTTTTTTTGCATTTTATTCACAACTTTATTAGCCTTGTATGTTGATATACGTGGTTAATCGTTAAATCAATACGTCAATCAAGCTTATTTTATTCATTACCATCCATGTCACTAACACTTTATTGCGCTGATGTTGAACAAATTCACTAAAAACTTGGAAAAGATGTCTGTTTTTCAATCTTTTATGAATTTAAATAAAAAACATATCTTTTTAAAGAAATCTCAAACACCATTGGTAATGGGAGACGGTAATGCTCCGGATTGCTGGTCAGCAAAGTGATAATTATATCTGAGAAAATTAGATGAGGAAAATATTAGAGTTTCCCATCCTTGAAAATCACATGCTGGACCTGGAAAAACCTGGAAAAAGCCTGGAAAATGCTTGAAGAAATTTGCTATGAACCCTGTTCTCAGGCCACATGGCAGCCTAATGCTCTCAATGCCTGCTTCCGAAACGATGCTTTCAGTGCAAGTCCCCAGAGCATCTGATATTGGCCTGTCCTTCAAGAAGCTTCCTCCCCAAACGTACTGCCACAACTAGATTGCCTATAGGGTGCAAGCCAAGAGACGGTCGTGACAATTGCTACCCTCATGGCCCCAAGAAAAGTGATCGACGTTTAGAGGAGGAAACTTGTTCTAAGCAGATAAGAGGTAATGCACACCGAAGAACAGAAAAGGAGTCTTATCTGGAGAAGACTGGAGGGAGTGTGCGCCAACGTCCATGGAGAGCAGTTATGGAACACGTTGGAACTTGGAGGGAGGGCCCAGCTGGGGCCGGCAGCTGCATGCCTTGACCAGCAGAACTCACAAGCAAGCAGCGAAACTGCACGAGTGGACGAATCTTCCAAACCGCATCGTGTGGCGAGGAACATGACGACCAAGAGGGCCACAAGCCGCGCTGGTACCTCCTCCAGAATCTGAGCCCCAAGCCTCGCCGCGCAGAAAGAATCAGGCGCAGGGCTAACGGGGGAGAGTAGGTTGTGGGGGAACCACACCATGTTTAGAAGGGAGATATGTTATTGGGCCGCAACAACGCCCCAAAGTCTCCTTGAAGTTCATATTTGTGTGTTTAGAAACTGAAGTTAATAGTGCAACATGAGCCTGCCGCTTTGCGAGTGCACGAGCGTAAATCACTATGCCAGACCTGCGTGATGCAGTTATTTTGAGTATAAAATACGGGCGCGCCACAGGCCAAAGGCAGTTTGGTGAAATTTGCAGTAGAGGCCAGATGTAAGAAGAAGCCGCACAGAGTCAGCAGAAGTTTGAACAAAGACGTGGGAACACGTGAGCTATAATTATTAGCATTAATTTGTTTGTAGCTTTAGAATTAATTTCAGTGTATGATAAAATGTATAAATCTGTTTTTTCTAAGGAGATTCCATTGCAGGACATTAGAATTAGTTTTGAAGTGATAGATTAGTGAAAAGAATGTGTGGATAGGTTTTATTAGTCGTGTTAAGTTCAGATCACGGCTGTAATGATATACTCGTAGTAGGAACCTATTTCATTCATGAGACCGGGCAGAAAAGCGAATATAGTTAGAACCTATTTCATACATGTAACTTGATAGAAATGATATCAGGGACTGAAACTGAGATAGTACGTATTAACTGTTTGGCAAGATGGCAGCCAGCAGCCACGTCCTGATGTACATAAAGATGGCGCTTGTGAGTAGACAATAACATTTTTAGTCATCATGTGTTAATGTGTTATGTGGGAAAGGCATAATTTATATATATATATATATATATATATATATATATATATATATATATATATATATATATATATATATCCATCATGAATCATGTCGTTTGCAGAACATCGCTCTCATCACAGCCCGCCTGAAAGACTCAATCTCTAGCCAGCCTTCCCGCCTCCTCTATTGTCGTGTTCAAGGTGTCTTCAATGTCTTGTGTCCACCGTCGTCTTGGTTGGCCCCTGCCTCGCCTTCCAGATACCATACCCTCCATCACTGCTCTTTCTAAACAACTATGACGTTTAATGTGGCCAAAGTATTTCAGTTTCCGGGAAATGACATTGTTTATGCTCTAGTTTGCCTCGATGTTCAGGTCGTCTATGATGTCTATATTTTTCTTCTTCTTGGTTCAAGATATTCTGAGAAATTTTCTGTAAGACTTTGCTTCGAAAGATTCGATTTTGCTCTTTAAAGTTTGTGTAATGGTCCATGATACACATCAGTACGTTGCCACTGGAAAGATGCACATTCTAAGAAGTTTTACTTTTATTAATTTGCTGGTGTTATACCACAGGTTCTTCATTTTATTTAACCTCTGCATTGCTATGGTCAGTCTCCTTCTGACCTCTTTTGAGCAGTCTCCATTGTTGTTAATTATAGAGCCAAAATATTCAAAATTTGTGACATTTTTAAACTTCTCATCATTGATTGTAATTTTTCGTTGGCATTTTGTTTTGTCAGTGGACATTATCTTCGTTTGTGTGTGTGTGTGTGTGTGTTCAGAAAAAGGTTCTAATCCTCACTGTGTCTTTTGACAGACAGGATTAACTGTTCTTGTCCCTTGGCACTGTTTGACAGAATAACTGTGTCTTTTTGCGTACCTGAGTTCTGGGATCGCATTTCCACCATTTATGAACAGATTGCAATTTTCACATTCTTGGTCACTCCGAACATTTCTCATTATATTTTCTGCATAGATGTTAAACAAGTATGGAGAGAGGATATAACTCTGTCTTACTTCCCTTTTCACCTCAAACCATCCTGATGTTTCTTCCGCTACCCTGACAGCTGCTTGTTGTTCGTGATATAGTGTTTCGATTAGATGGATCAAATGTTCTGAAAACCCCATGCCTCTCATGATGTTCCACAATCTCTGATGTTGTACGCAGTCGAAGGCCTTGATGTAATCTACGAAACAGGTGTGAAGATCTTCATTGTATTCTCTGCATTTTTTCGAGGATGTTTCTCACATTAAAAATTATGTCTCTAGTACCTCTGCCTTGTCTAAAACCTGCCTGTTCAGGGCCGGCTCAACCGACGGTGCAACACGTGCATTTGCCCGGGGCGGCAAGCTTTGGGGGGCGGCAAAAATTTTGTTTACTTATTTTTACAATCCCGCCAAATATTCCGCCTTGAGATGCCTTTGTACATCCCTGGGAGAATGTTTTCTTGTGACCAGAGATCACGTGATATACACTGTCTCGGGATTCCCAGTCAGTTCAGTGAGCAGTTTATTTAAAACAGTTTTAATATTCAAATAGATGTAATGTCCGATAAAAGAAAAAACTATCAGGTGCCGAATATCGGAAACGGAAACTAGAAAAAGAACGCGATATTCAAAAACATAGCGGGGCTTTACATAAATATCTAAAAACTGAAACAGCTGATGTAGGACAGAAGAAAATAAGCAAATGTACCGAAACAAATGATTCTGAGCTCATGGCAAGTACTTCTAACTCGGACCCCAGTAACGTAGATATTACTAACAATGTCGAAAATGAGACAGATTTTACCGTTTCCAATTCCAGAGATTTAAGTGATGAACTTGAAAGGTACACTGATCCGGCAAGATGGAATCCTCCTTTAAGCGATACCGAAAGACTGGAAATCGTAAAAAGGCCTGCCAGAGAGACCAAAAAATGATTTCGTTTTTCCGCGCAGCTCAGAGGATGGTCGGAAATTGTCACTAAATTTTTACACTAGGGAGCTAAGCAATGGAGGACATATTAATCGATCATGGTTAGAGTATTCAAAAGAAAAAGATTCTGAATTTTTTTTCTGCTGTAAGTTGTTTTCCTGTAATAAAATGTCACTCACTAAAGTTAGTTGCTTATCCTTTACAGGACGTGGCAATCGACCCCAGCTTTTATTGGCTGTTTGTGATTTTTCTAGGCAATTTTTTCATTCAGTAGTTTGCCATTGCTTTCTGAACGGTACGGCTCTTATACCATTGTTAAAAATCCACACAAAGCGATCTGCTACCAAACCGCCTGCAGCAGGTTTCGAACCTGGTATATCTGGATTATGAAACTGCGTTCATATCCATTAGGCCACAGACGCTCACTACTGATGGCTATAATGATTGGGGTCAATTTGTATGTGTATCTTAATGAACAAGAAAAATCTAAAAACCACTTAGAGTCCCATACAAAGTGGATTGAATTATCGTCCAGGCTTAAATCAGTACAGACAATTGATTCAATTCAACAAAAGTTATTAAATTCAGAAGTTAGACACTGGAGGAGCATAGTAGAACGCCTAATTGCTATTGTCCAGTTCACGAGCCAACAATGCTTGCCATTTCGTGGAACATATGATAAATTATATGACCCTAACAATGGAAATTTTTTAAAGCTTGTTGAACTGATTGCTAGATTTGATAGTGATATGTGTGAATATTTAATGAGAGTAGTTCGTGGATTGACCCAACATTACCTTTGGAAAAACATTCAAAATGAATTAATTGCTCTTCTCCCTGGAACCATAAAAAAGAAACTATTTCTATAGTGGAGAAAGCTAAATATTATAGCATAGTTGCAGACTGTACTCCCGATGTAAGTCACATTGAACAATTAACACTAATTGTAAACTTTGTTAATACGAATCCAGATATCAACATTCATGAGCATTTTCTTGGTTTCATTGCTGTAGAAGCCAGTACAGGCTCAACGTTAACCGAATGCATTCTAAGAAATTTGTCAGACATGAATATTCCAATCGCAAACATGCGTGGCCAGGGGAATGACAATGAATTACACATGAAAGGAAATCATTCAGGAGTTCAACAACGTATTAGGGACATGAACCCGAGAGTTTTTATAACCCTTGCTGTTCTCATTCTCTCAACTTGGTGGTCAATCATGCCGCGATGTCATCTAGATAAGGGGTTTTAATTTTTGAAACGGTTCAGAAATTGTATGTGTTTTTCTCAGCGTCAACACTGCGTTGGGGAATCCCTAAGAAACATTTTACAACTCTAACTCCCAAGCCACTAAGTACAACTCGCTGGGAATCTAGAATCGAGGCCATTCGTCCTTTAAGATATCATATTGAGGAATTTTATGATGCATTGCTGATGACGTGTCAGCAGACAAAATTGCGAGACATGAAGCTGAAACCCTTGCTTTTAAAACTCAGAGATTTTAAATTTTTATGTTGTCTGGACAATAGCAATTAATGTTGCTAGTAAACTGTTGCAAAGCATAAAAATGGAATTGACTAGTGCCATAACAACTTTGAGAAATGTTCTCCAAAGTCTTAAGAATCTCAGAAATGATATAATCATTTCAAAATTTTATTGTTGATGCTACAACATTTGCTGAGAAAGTTGAAGCTGATCCTAATTTGATACCAACGTTTGAATGTACTAGAGTGCGTCGGCAGAAAAAACAACACAACTATGAAGCAAGAGATGAACCTAATTTGGATCCCAAAACTAAATTCAAAATTTAATTTTTCTTTTTTATTATTGATGTTGCAACCAATTCTATTGAAGAAAGTTCGAGCAATTGGAACATCACAGTTCACATTTTTCATTTTTATATAACATCCCTAAATTGAAATCTGAGACGACAAATGAGCTCTTAAACAAATGTAAAAACTTAGAAGGCGTTTTAACACATCAAGAAAATAGAGACATTGATGCCATTGAGCTATGTGATGAACTGAAAGTAGTATCCAAATTAGTACCAGAAAATACTCCACCAATTGAAGTTCTTTGTTATATTATTGAAAATAACATTGCTCCTAATGTCGCTATAGCCTTAAGAATATTACTAACTTTGCCTGTAACGGTAGCAAGTAGTGAGCGTAGTTTTTCAAAACTGAAGCTTATTAAAACTTATTTACGCTCAACAATGGCCGAAACTAGATTGGAAGGACTTGCCATGATTGCAATTGAACATGAAATCTGTCAAAATTTAGACTACGCTGACCTTATTTGTGATTTTGAAAATATGAAAGCAAGAAAAGTGTCTTTTTAAGCAGTAGATACTTCAAATAATATAAATTCAAATAATGTGAAAATAGTGCTAAAAACGATAACATGTACATACTATAGTTAAGTGTTTGTGACTCAACAGTTCATCGTTCCACATGAGAAGAGCATCCCCTATATGAAAGTAATGTAACTACATTTATTTCATATAATTGTCTCTAATAAAGTCAATGGTTTATTTTATGACTATACAGTATTTTCATCAATACATTATTATTAATGGTACTATTTAAAATTAGGCTAATGGTCATGAAATTAATGTTGAAGCTTGTTTAACATAATGGTTTTTAAAATTTCAAAAGTTAATTTGAGGTTTGGCTGGGGCGGCAAGGTATGGTATTGCACGGGGCGGCAAAATTCCTAGGGCCGGCCCTGCCTGTACTTCACGTATCTCATGTTCTAACTTCATTTCTATCCTCTTCATGGAAATCCGCAATATTATTTTGCTGGCATGACTTTTTAAAGCATGATAGTTGGTACACAGTTTTAAATTGCCTTTCTTTGGGAGAGGGAAATACACCGATCTTTTCCATGCTTTGTGTCAGACTGCACTGTTCCAGATCTTCACACATAGTACATGATAAACGCGTACGCTGACTTCTCCTCCTGATTGAATTAGCTCCTAGTTCAGTTGGTATGTCATCGCATCCTGTTGATTTCCCTTTCTTCAGGCTTTTCATTGCCACACTACTTCATCTAACATAGGTTCTGGCTCTCTCTCTTCACTTTCAAACGTCATGTCTGGAGTCTTTGTACTATCTTCATTCATTTCTCTGCAGTACTCCTGTTAAAGATGATTTATAATGTAATTACATGTGGACCACGATTAGTTTTATTATCAGTTAATCTACGCGCTAACAATTATGTCGTGGCCAACATGATGTATTTTTGCACCTATGTAATTGTATATTGAACGCGATGTTAGTCTGACGTCACTTAGAGATGAAGACGTATTTTGGTGCTGCAGTAATTTATGCAGACCATTAGCTGGGGCCTTTCGTTTTGAGATTCCGTCCAAAGAAGACGTTGATGCAGTTGCTCCTTAGAATTGAAGATTGTCGAGTTATGTCTACGTTATGTATTACGAAGGTCGCCACATATATATTCAGGAAGACGCCGAACCTTATTTGTTGAATTCGAAGAAGTATTTACAGAGAAGTATTATTGGAGCAACTTTATTATATTCTAGTCCATACTTTGATTTTCGATACTTCGGTGATAACCGTGATGGCACCGCTAGTAATATTTCCAGATATGTGACGTTATGTGAAGGACTGTAGGATATACCATGTTATGCCTATAATTATATTGCTATGAACTTTGAAGTCTGTGATGCGTAATAAATGTGCCTGTATTTGTGGACTCAAAAGTAACCAGTCGTTGGAGTCCATGTATGAACTATCCTTATCAACAGCCCAAACCATTCGCAAAGATCAAATTGCACGATACTCATATTTCTATAATATACTACATCAAGCATACGCAACAGAAGAAATGGGGAACGAAAATGGTCATGCAATAATATTTATGAATGAACAGTGACGAAGACAGAACAAATTCTGCAAATTGTATAAGAACTCTGCCGGTGGGGCAAATTTGCATAGTTCAAGCTGATCTGCGCATGACTGATGGTTGTCCTGCCAACGGGCTAATTTTTTCAAAATGTCAGCTGCCATAGATGCCGTATGAAACTATCGGTTGAAAAATTACTTTCAAGTCATCTGTGTCCTGGAATCAAGTATTTTAGATTGCCACCTATTGGATCTAAAGGCTCCAATACTTCAAGTAACCAGTCTGCCTTTTATCAAAGCCTCCTATGGTGCATACTGGCGTCTGTGGAGATGAATTTTTTTGGTAGTTTCAGATAAGTACCTGTTGGTAGAAAACAAATTTTCCAGGTTACTTGTTGGTATGCCTTCCCGTAATTTGTGATTTTTATGTATGTTTTATGTACATTAATGTCCGTTTGCCTTATATTTGTGGTTGGTTGGCGAGAGCTCTAGACTTAGCATGTCTTTTCGAATGACCGCAAGTCTAAAGCCGTTCTTTTAGGGCTAATTTTGATCCATCTCTATTTTGAACAGGAGACTTGAGTTTAACTCGTCCTTATCCTGTATGTCGTTGGTTCTGATCAATATATATGTTTAGTTGCTACGTATTGTTTATCTATCTTGTATTTTAATTGTTCTCAGTTTCATTTTACTTATTTGCGTCATTTGTTAGTTAAACATTTGTAGATCTAACCTTTCCTGTCGTTTGGTTTTTTACGTGTCAGCTGTACGTCAATGGGTCCTGTAAATGTCTACTTTTAGCTCTTGTAGTGCTTTTACCTAATTTCTTGTTTTCGTGTTAATTCACTTGTAAAATTTTATTTGGTTGATAAATCAGTTGTTCTAGTGTTTCGTCTGATATTGTGTTGTGATATTCTTGTGTACACTACTTGTCATCCTTTGTTTTTCTGTATTGTTCATTCATAAAATAATAATAACATTGTTTGCATAGTTATTTATGCACATATCATATGACTGCAATAATTATTGATGTACTTGTATATACGTTTCCATGCTGATACTTTGTTTTCCCGACTAGAGCTACTTGCCTTTATGGGAACTCTTCTGCTTCCCTCTTCTTCCTACTTCCTGTTTTCTAAGATGGTGAATTAAACATGTCGATCCTTGTATCTTGTGTTCAAGCTTCGTGATTATGCTTCGTAACGTGAGTATGTATGACAGCCAGCCACGTCTCATTATAATTAACAATATTTACTACACACGACGGTAAATATCAACATGGTGGCAGCGGTGTTTATTTCTACAGAATTCGAACTATTCTGCTGACACGTGTGCTGACTCATAGACTGGTAGGTTATTGCTTGCATACCATTATTAGACATTTCGTCATGGCAGAACGGCCCTTATTTCGGTTACCACCCTGCCTAGACATAAATAACGTCGAACCAGACACATTTCATAAATGGAGACGACAGTTAGATCTATACATGCATGCAACAGAGGTGGCCTCTAAACCTGATCCTGTTCGGGCGGCCATTATCCTACACTGTGCTGGACCTCAAGCTGTTGAAGTTTTTGATCAACTTGCAGAGGAAGGAGACCACTCTAATCCTACTAAAATTCTCGATTTGCTCCAGACTGGGACAAAACACAATATAAGGTTTACTGTTGTGAAAAATAGATTCACATGTTTGCTGGGCAACAACACACTGCAGGATCTACAGTTTGTGACAGTCAACACAAAAAAATTTATTGCTAAGGTGGCTACTGACAATTCAGATAATGATCATAACTCTGATAACCATCTAGGTGTTCTGGGTGAAGCTGTGTTGTATATTGATCCTAATATTCGTCCAAAAGCACTGCCGTGGAGAAAAATACCATTTTCACTTAAGAGCAAGGTAAAGTCAGAGCTTCAAAATCTAATGAACAGAGGTATATTAATACCAGTAGAGGAACCAACTGAATGGGTTAACCAAATGGCTGTTGTTGAAAAGTCTGATGGTTCCTTAAGAATATGCATTGATCCTAGACCCCTGAATGAGGCTTTGCAGAGGGAGCATTACAGATTACCAACTTTGGATGATGTATTGCCTGAACTCAAACAATGCCAAGATTTTCACAAAGCTGGATATCAAGGAAGCATTCTGGCATATCAAACTTGATGAGAAGTCTAGTAAACTTACAACAATTATTACACCTTATGGTAGGTTCAGATGGTCTAGACTACCATTTGGCTTGAATGTAAGCAGTGAAATTTTCCAGAGGCATCTAGCACAAGCTCTTGAAGGTCTTCATGGTTGCATCAATGTTGCTGATGACATAGTTTATTGCAGGTTGTGGATCAAAATAGAAGTGGATCAGCAAGCAATTAAGGACCATGATCTGAAGCTTAAAAGCACTGAAACATAGATGTAAAGAGAAAGGCATTAAAAAACTGAATGAAAACTAAAGCTCAAGAGAAGAAAGAAGAAAAATTTACCTTCATGGGTCACCTTATTACTGCTCGAGGTGTTGAACCAGACAAGAAAAAGGTTGAGACAATACTAAACATGCCCGTTCCTAAGGACTGTCATGAGGTTCGCAGATTTTGCGGCATGATACAGTATCTAGCAAAGTTTTTCAACAATCTTTCAGAAGTTCTTCATCCAATAAGAGAACTTACCCGTAAGGATACTCCTTTTATCTGGTCTGCTGAATGTGAACAAGCTTTCAAGAGTATCAAGAAACTGATTACTTCTACTCCAGTACTCGCATACTATGATCCTGATGATTCTTTGTGTATTCAAATTGATAGTAGCAGCTCTGGACTTGGGGCTGTCCTCCTACAAAATGGTCAGCCAATAGAGTTTGCTTCTAGAGCTCTAACTGAAACAGAACAACGCTGGGCTCAAATTGAGAAGGAACTCTTAGCCGTTGTATATGGTTTGGAACGCTTTGACCAGTACACTTATGGAAGGAAAGTTACAGTCATCAACGACCATAAACCTTTGGCAGCCATCGTGAAGAAACCTCTGAGTCAAATTCCTCAAAGACTGCAGAATTTATTGATGCGCAGCCATCGATATGACTTTGAATTCCAATGGCTACAAGGTTCCGATCTTCTTATAGCCGACACACTGTCCAGAGCTTGTATTCATAATGTCACATTGGATTCCTTAGCTGATAGAGAGAGCAATGCAGGAGCTGATGCACCTGTAAGATTACCTGAAATACCAGATGTGATGATGGAAAAGATTAAAGCTGAAACTCTCAAAGACAGCGTGCTCCAGAGGTTGAAGTCGACCATTTTGGATGGGTGGCCTAAAAGAAAGTCTGATGTACCAGCTGAGCTTATGCCTTATTTTGACATTCGTGATACTCTGAAAACAGAACAAGGCATAATACTTAAAGGAGAGCGTATTCTTATCCCAAAAGCACTGAGGCCTGAAATCAAGCAAAAGCTGCACGCTGCTTATCTTGCATTTGACAGCATGATGCGCCGGGCCAGAAGTTGTCTGCTTTGGATCGGCATGACGGCTGAGATTCGACAGATAGCTGACAGTTGTCCAGAATGTCAAGAAACGAATGCAAGGAATACTAAAGAAACCTTTAACCATTAAAACCAACACTCAAGAGGTTTATCACCCTGGGAGAAAGTTGGCACTGACATCTTTATTATAAAAGGCCGATATTATTTAGTCCTGATTGACTACTTCTCCAACTTCATTGAAGTAGACTTTCTACCTACAATGACAGCACAGTTAGTCATCAGGAAATTGAAGTCTCATTTTGCTCGTTATGGCGTCCCTAAAGTGATTGTCTCTGACCAAGGGACTGAGGTTACGGCTGCACAGCTCAGATCATTTACTGCTAGATGGGGAATACTTCATGTTAAATCAGCACCAGGTCATCATAAAGCCAATGGATTAGCTGAATATGCTGTGAGACTCATCAAGGGTATGATGAGAAAGACTGTTCAAAATAATACAGATGCATATGAGGCACTACTTGAACTTCGTAATACGCCGAGACAAGGGTTTGAGCGAAGGCAAGCAGAAATACTGTTCAACAGGAAACTGCGTACACTGATATCTTCTGCAGTGAAACCCGTTGCATCTCACAGTAGAGTTATTGAAAGTAGAGGCAAGAGAGACAGATCAGTGAAGAAGTATTATGATAAAACTGCTCATGATCTGCCCAAGTTGTCTCACCAGCCAGTCTACTATCAAGACCCTGAACAACCAAACTGGCAACCTGGAAGGTTTGATAAGAGGCTCTCTGAAAGATCTTATCTCGTTGAAGAGGAGAATGGAGGTCAATATATCAGAAACAGAATTCATCTAAGACCTAAAACAACACCTTTCACACCAGATCCCGAGGACCTGGAAATTGATGTCTCCTCTCCAGTTCTACCCGAGCAACAGGTTGTTTTGCCAGACATGGAGAACACTAGTGAAGTGAATAGCTCCAATCCTCCAGAAATTGATCCTTCAACTCCAACTACTTCTAGTCCTGTGAAAGCTGGCAAAGAACAGGAACATTCTCTCCTACCATCTTGCTCTAAGAGACCTCAAAGAGATCGCAAGAAACCCTCTTGGATGAATGACTTTGTTCACTCATAAAGAAGGGGGATGTTGATGTACTTGTATATACGTTTCCATGCTGATACTTTGTTTTCCTGACTAGAGTTACTCGCCTTTATGGGAACTCTTCTGCTTCCCTCTTCTTCTTACTTCCTGTTTTCTAAGATGGTGTGTTCAAGCTTCGTGATTATGCTTCGTAACGTGAGTATGTATGACAGCCAGCCACGTCTCATTATAATTAACAATATTTACTACACACGACGGTAAATATCAACAAGGCCATTAGCCACTATTTGTTCGCCTGAGTGAGGCACAGCATTATATATATTAGCCAACAAAATATTTTTGTGCTTACAAAGCATTTGTAAAGCAATTTGTCGGTATTTGTTGACTAAGTGAGTCACTGTAAGTACGGTAGTTAAAATGGTTACTCTCGAATCTTTTATTACGATTGGGAAGGAATTTGGCTACAAAGCTGAGGCTTTGAAAGAATTTGCTATGGCCGAGTTAGCTAACGCAAAACATGAGAAAGCTGAACAAGAAGCTAAAGAAGAGAAGAAGAAAGCTGAACAGGAAGCATATGATGAAAGAAGATGTCTTCAAGAGATAGAATTAAAAGATAGAAGACGAGTTGATTAAGATAAAAGACGTATTGATGAAGAGAGAAGACGTGTTGATGAAGAGAAAAAAATGCAACACGATAAGGAAATGGAGGATATGAAAGCCTTTACATTGGCACAAGAAGAGAGATTGATGAGTCTTCGCTTGGAAGAAGCAAAATTAAGGGCACAGATTGCAAATAATAGCAGTAAGGGAAATTACTATTACAACGTTTCCAGCTTAATGAAGAACAATATTGGATGAAGTTTAAGACAATGATTCCTGAAACTGGAAAAGATTTCTCTGATTTGATTATGGTATACGTCTTGCGTTTAACAGATGGGTTCTACTCGCAGAAATTGAAAAAACATTTGAAAAACTTATGGATTTAGTGCGGAGAGATAAGGTGTTATCCTCAGTGAGCAAGCCATTCTGGTCTTTCTTACAGGAACGCAAGCCATCAGATATATCATCTATGGAAACTTTAGCAAAACAATATTGCACAGCACATCAAGGATCATGCAGGGCTAACACCCAAATAAAAGATGCTTTTCCGATTGCTTTTCCGGTTGCTTCAGTTGCAACTTGGAACAATAATGGTAGATCCAGACCTCAAAGCCTAGACAGAAATGACATACCTAGAAAGTATAATGAAAATAATTTTAATAGAAATGGTAATTTCAACAGGAATGACAACTTTAATAGAGGTAGACCCCAATATAGGAACCAGTCACCACACTATAGATATAATAATAAGTTTCATAACAACAACTCATAACAAAGTAATAATTGGAGAAAACAAAACAATTTCATTCCTCCATACAATAATAGGGGTAATAACAATCAACAGTGATAAGGCATTCGGTTATCTGAGATTTTCATCAATGTGTTACACTTCGCTAACTACATATATTGTTGTGATTTTGTGGTGATAATTATTTGAATACATTAGACAGAGTTGGGAACATTGCTAGTGTTCGTTATTATTTGAATGTGGTCCACTCCACCCCTCTCTCTCTCATGTGTAGTATTTCGAGGACTAAGGCATATGTGTATTTAATACAAAATACCCTGTGTCAGGTGGGGAGCTCGTATTTGGGTCCTCGTGTTTGATTATCTTTGCACGTCAATGCAGCGCCAGGTCAGAAATCTATTTTAGGTCACATACACTGTAGGCCTGTTTTTTCAGTCACGTAGTTGTCAGGTACTTTTTTTGAATAGTGAGTCACGGGTCACGGATTAGCGATGCACAGTGAAGTGGGGTATTTATTATGAACAGTACGCTGTGTCAGAGCTAACAAAATGTCAGGGGGACATTGAGCACTCTGGTTAAGAAAACGACGCCAAAGTCTGCAGTGTGAACGAGTTTTTGGCAGGTTCGTTGACATTCATTTTGTTGTCTGCGGGGCTGAGAGGACGAATATGTTGCTGCTAGTACAGGTTGGGCGAACAAGTTGATGGCAGCCTTGGTAGCATTCATTTCAGCGTCTGACTGGTCAAGACTAGACGCCGCTGCAGCGCCGTTTGAAAGCCAACAGTGGGACAGTGTTGCCACTACACAGTGTTTACTGGCTAAGGAGACGACGTACCTGTGGAAATCAAGTGGTTGAGTCTTCTTGTGGAACTGGGTGCATGCCGAACACGGGAACTGGTGCATTACAGTATCAACATTTTACACTACTTTATAATATTATATAATTAGTAATCATTCTCCTGTGACCTTTTTTCCATTTGGTTGGTGAGTACGTCATCCAACTGGTGTGGTGTTGCAACATACTACCTTTGGTCACTTCATTGTTTATTGTAGGTTTTTGTTGTGTCTTCGTAGAAGTATAATTTTGGTGTCATTTGGTTGTTGTGTGGGTTTAGAATTTTCTCTTTTGCATTGCGGAAAGAGATTATGCTAAACTGTTCTTTAGGACTGTTGCTAGGTGAATTGTGTGCCGGAGCATGGGCACATAGAGCTGACCCTATTGGCTGCCCTGCATAATTCACGTTGCACATTTTAGTGTATTAGTGGTGCAGGTCTGGTTTGTTTGCACAGTGTCTTATGTGTAATAGTGTCTCTTTGTCATGTTTAATTGGAGTATTTTCTTGTATTCTTCTTACTATCATGTACATACGTTAATTTCCGAAACTCTTGTTTTCATTTGTTAACAGCTACGGTTTGTAATTAGACATCTGCTGCTGTCTGAGGTTATCTTTTTTTTCCCCCTTATTCCACCGTACTGTTGTGTTCGTTCGTGTAGTAAGGTCGTCTTGATCATCTTCATTATTGTCATCATTGTTTGTATTTATGTTTGTTTTGTTTTAGTGAAGTGTATCTCAATTTCAATTCCAGTACTGATGGCATAAGAGTAGGTTGTGTATTTTTGCTTGTGTAGACGTAATTTTCTGGTTTGGTTGAGAATCACATGTATGTTGATGCCATTAATTATATTGCAGTGGGGTTTAGTTTCACTGCTTAAATATTATGGGTGTCATGGGTACAGCAAATTATGCTATTGAATAACTTCACACCATTATACTGAATACACCTGTTTGATTGGTACAGTCAGTATTTCTGACTAGGCATTACATATAATTTTGATCCTTTTTTTTTAAGTACAATATCTGATAATTTTCCAATGGGGAATACTGAAGGCATTTTTTTTTGTACACTGAGTACTGCTTAAATCGATGGATTGAGATGGAAGGTATTACTAAAGACTTTGATGGGCTTTTCGACCTTATGTTACGGGACAAGGTATTGTCATCGTGTTCATCTGAACTTATTGCGTTTTTCCTGGAACGCAAGCCCAAAAACATCGGTACGATGTCAGAATTAGGACACCAATACGTGACCGCGCATCCAGGAAAGGTCATACACAGGGAGAGTATCTCTGAGACTTTCTCAGCGAGTATAGGAAAGATTACTAGAAAACCTTACAATCAACATAGATCGAAGAGTGCCGATAGATTTGGCCCCATAAGATTTAATTATGATAGACCCTACTTTCGAGGAGACAGATCTCCTGCACGGTATGACAATTATCGGGACCATAGATCACCGAGGAAGAAATTTAACTATCAATCTGATAGAAATCAATACAGATATACTGGAGACAGACAGGATAGGTACCCACGGAATCAGATCCAGATAGATGCGCCAAACGAGCAGGAACAAAGACGATTTCGCAAAAGCTCACCTTACCAAAGAAACAAATCCTTTGAGAAAAAGGAGTCAGACCGAGTAGTCAGACACTCTCCAAACAATAGTCCGAAAAAGGATAGCAATACGCAGCTACACTGTAGTCTTTGTGAGGGAACAGGACATTTAGCAAAGGTCTGTGCTAATAATTCAGAACGAGCGAATTCGGCTTGCATATTAGAAACCTTTAACGATGAGAATTGCGAAGGGTGTAGACCATTATTTGAACCAGACGGTAAGCCTATGCTTATCTGTGGTCACACTCTGCCGTGTCTCTCTTCTCTTGTAGAAAATGGTCATTTGGAATCGCATCCAGGATTTGTGCAAAAGCAGGAAGTGTCTGTGTTGAGAGACACGGGTTGCACAACTATAGGAGTTCGTAGATCCTGCATTGACGACTCATGTTTGATAGGTAAGACAGCAAGATGCGTCACTTTCGGGGGTAACATTGAGTATTACCCTCTTGCCATTATTGAGGTGGAGTACAGGCCTGCGTACTCGAAGCACCGATAGCGGATTTGATTGTGGGTAATGTGCAAGGTGTGCAGGAATGTACTCAGATGGACATCAGGAAATGGAGGGACAATCGTGTGCTTAGTGCCAATGCGGTGATTACGAGGGCGCAGTCAAAGGCAGATGACGCATTAGAAGCGACGCATCCTGAAGCTAAGACATCGGAATTGGTCAAAGGGAGTCAGGTTACACAGGTGTCGGACTTTATCCAGCACCAACGGTCAGACGGATCATTGCGTAAATTTTACAACTTTGCCGAGAGAGGTGATGTAAAGTGCACGAAGCTGGCCAGACATTGGTTCGAGCTCAAGAATAATGTTCTCATGAGGTGTTTCGCTAAGGGAGTACAAACTCAGCGCCAAGTGGTGGTACCGTGTAGTTTTAGAGCAAAAGTGTTAGAGGTTGCACATGACTCCCCTTTCGCGGGACATATGGGTGTGGCTCGAACGCGCCAGAGGGTGCTGTCACAATTCTATTGGCCATTGTTTAGCAAGGACATTAAACTATATTGTAGGTCCTGTAAGATATGCCAACAGATGAGGCATAAAGGCAGAACTCCCAAAGCTCCAGTGCAGGTTACGGACTTGTCAGTACGCCATTTCCAGAAAGTAGTGATTGATATTATAGGCCCCCTCGCGGTCACTTCAGACAGAGGATATCGTTTCATTTTAACAATGGTAGATTTGTGCACCAGGTGGCCGGAGGCGGTACCGATGAAGAGTATTACTTCACAAGCACGAAATAAGGAAAAGGTATTTCATGTGAATATGCTGAGGCCATATGTAGAACGACCTGAGTCATTGAAAGCAGTCACAAGGGCAGCACAGACTGAAGCAACAGTGGCATGTACGGCAGTCATTGATGACACGGGAGATGAAAAAGGTGAAGGGAATATCCAGTTATATCTCATACCCCTGGTTCCTTTGGAGTCATGGAATATGGTGCGAATCGGGGAGGACCTAACAGTAGAACAAAAGTCAGAAGTACAGATTATAGTAGCGGAGTTTAAGGATGTCCTCACAGATCTGCCAGGACGGACAGACCTGATTTGTCATGATATCACTCTGACATGTGATCAGCCTATTAGGGTAAAACCGTATCCATTGCCCATGCATTTCAAATCAGCTGTCGGGAGAGAAATTGGTGACATGCAACGACTGGGGATCATTTTTCCGTCTGATTCACCATATTCTTTTCCAATGGTTGTGGTTCGCAAGAAGAACGCATCTCTTCGTATATGCATTGACTTTCGGAGATTGAACAGCATCACCGTCGTTGACGCTGAACCAATACCTAATCAGGAAGATCTGTTAACACAACTCACCCACGCTGCATATTTCAGCAAACTAGATCTGTCTAGAGGCTATTGGCAGGTACCCCTCGCGGAAGCTGCAAAACCTCTAACTGCATTTAGCACCCCCAAAGGATTGTTTCAGTTCAATGTCATGTGCTTTGGCTTAGTGAACGCGCCCGCCACATTTGTGAGGATGATGAGAAGATTGTTAGGACATCGTTCAGATATTATTACATATATCGACGATATATGTTTGTTTCATGAGTCATGGGAGGATCACATGATGGGGTTATCTTCCCTATTGCAGTGTCTAAGGCAGCATAATTTAACGGCACGGCCGAGTAAAGTTTGCATAGGTTTTAAAGAGTTAAGTTTCTTAGGACATACTGTAGGTCATAATCACCTGAAACCGGAAGATGTGACAGTCACAAAGATTTTACAGTTGCAGACACCTAAAACAAAAAAGCAAGTGAAAAGTCTAAGTGGACTTGTGAATTTTTATCAAAAGTTCATCCCTCAGTTCTCTTCCATTGCAGCTACACTTACCTCGCTAACGAGTAAGGGGATGCCAAATAGGAACGTGTGGACACAAGACTGCGAGATAGCCTTATCTAGAATCAAGAGGGTGTTCTCTAGGAAACCCATCTTACTGATGGCAGATTTACGAAAACCCTTTGTTTTGCGGACAGATGCATCTTCTGGAGAAATTGGAGCTTGTTTAATGCAAGACCACCAGAGTACCTTACATCCAGTGATGTATGTGAGTCGGAAGCTGTTGCCGGCTGAGACTAGGTACTCCACGATTGAAAGGGAGTGTTTGGCAATTGTGTGGGCAGTTTCAAAGTTGTCCCGGTATTTGATAGGTGCACATTTTGTATTACAGACAGACCATCGACCACTCTCATTTTTACAGTCGTCGAAATCGACAAGCTCGAAATTAACTCGGTGAGCTCTCTTACTGCAGCAGTACAAATTTACTGTTTTACCCCTAGAGGGTAAGCTCAACGTTGTAGCTGACACTCTGTCTCGTTTGTAGAATGATTGTTTTTTTTCTTGGGTTTTTCCACCACACGATGTTTAAGTGAGTATGCAAGATACGTGAAGACAAGAAGGATATGAATGTATACTTGGCTCAAAAGCCGGATGTTGGGTGTTTGGAGTGCGCCCAGCCGCCTTCCAAAAGAAGAAGAAAAAATACTTTGTTTTTTTCCGGGGGGGGGGGGGGGGGGGGGAGTAGATGTCACAGTGTGATTAACACATCTGTGGACTGGCGGTGTTCCGCTGGGGGTGGGTACATAATGTCAGTTGGGTGTGAGAGGTGTTTTCATACACTTAACTTAACAACACGAGACTGCGAGGTCAGCAGGTCAGGGGTGAACGCAAGGGACGTTCTGATTGGGCAGTGAAGAAGAGAGAGGAAAGCGAGCGAGGAGGTTTTGGGGTGATGATGGCCGACTCGTATTGTCGAATGCAAGAGGATATTTAGTTGTGGGAAGATAAGGCATTCGGTTATCTGAGATTTTCATCAATGTGTTACACTTCGCTAACTACATATATTGTTGTGATTTTGTGGTGATAATTATTTGAATACATTAGACAGAGTTGGGAAAATTGCTAGTGTTCGTTATTATTTGAATGTGGTCCACTCCACCCCTCTCTCTCTCTCTCTCTCTCTCTCTCTCTCTCTCTCTCTCTCATGTGTAGTATTTCGAGGACTAAGGCATATGTGTATTTAATACAAAATACCCTGTGTCAGAAGTAACAGTCAGACATTTAGAAATCAGGGTAATTCTTTTGATCGTCAGCGGCAACGATCTTGTTCACGTGGCCCAACGAGGTCAGAACATAATGCAGAGGTGGCATTTACTGCTAATGCACCTATAGCTGATTATGATTTGAATAATCAGGTTCAATCATCTGCATGTTACTCATTTAATTTTGATGTTGCTTCCCATTGCCAGGAATGTAAAACTATATTTCAGAAGGACAGTACTACAGGTTTTAAGTGCGGACATCCCCTTCCTGCTGTGAGTCTCTCAGCCTATGATGGCTCTGGTACTCTTGTCTTTAACAGAGGATTGGTAAATGGTACATCAGTATAAAAGGACTCAGGGTACACTACTATTGGTGCTAGACAATCGCTTGTACCACCTTCATGGTCAACAGGAAAACGTGTCAAGTGCATCACATTTGGTGGAACGATTGAGTTCTACCCTACCGCCATTGTATATGTTAACGCGCCTTTCTTTTAAGAAAATGTTAAGGTTTGTTTATTGCAAAATCCTGCAGCTGATCTCACGGTGTGTCGCATTCATGGGAGCAAGAACTGCTCACCAAAAGAAATCAAGGAGTGGGAAAACAATAATTTGTTGACTGCCAATACAGTTACTACTCGAGCCCAAGCTCAAGTGATGGAAACTGAAAACAATTCAGAGCAGGACATATCAATTTCGGATGACTGTCACGAAGTGTATTTAAATCCAGAGTGTGAAGACCCTAGTATGAGAAAGATAGAAAAACATAGATTTAGATGAAAATAATAGTGAAATGTTGAAACTATTGGTTCAGAGGGTTGAGAACCGAGACTGACTCTCACTCGTCACTCGGACGTCTTAGATAGCTATAGACTCAACCACCTCTAACTACCCTAAGGGGATAAGGTTACTTAAGATCACATCAGGGTTCGTAGCGACCTTGAAAAACGGAAAAAAATTCCAGGCATTGAAAAGCCTGGAAAAATGGCTAAAAGCCTTAAATTTCCCGCATCGGACCTGGAAAAGAATTACAAATCGAAAGTTGTCCATTTTTCAGTTATTGGTATTGTCACAGTATAGATATTCGCCGAAATATTAAGTTGGTCACGCTGGGAGTGACAACACTGATAGAATAAAAAACCCGTTTTCGGTCAGGTGATCTGGAACGGAAGTGGGGATACATTTTTGGCGCAAAGCAGTGGAGTTCTGTCTGTCGTCCCAGGTTGGACGTTGTTCCCTGTCAGCAGTTTTGCTGGAGTTTTTTTGGATGCCATTGTAGTTCATAGTTCTTGCCATTTATTCATGTGGTCCGGATTAGTTGCAGAATTCGAGATTGGAGGTGTAATTTCTTGTGGTTTTTTCTATAGACCATCGATGATAAATTATTTGCATTTGAGTATTGCTTTACTACAGTACATGGCTTAGCCGGTGAGCGAAAGTCATTGGGTTATTCACTCGGTAGGATATGCCAGTGATTATGGTACTGTGAGATTGAGTTCTTGGTTATGGCAAGTTAGATTGGCATTTCTACTGCATTGTTTTTTCATATGTATTGCTAACCGTGTGTGGCTTTTGTGTGTGCATTGTTTATTAAAGGGAACGTACCTGCTTCAGGTGTTATTTTTAGTAAATGTCAGCTATTGTGTGCTGTGGTCATATCATTAGATAGTGAGCCAAAGAGTATAGATTGACCATGCATTAAATCCACAGCATAAGTAGTTGTCTGACAGGTATTATTTTGCGTTAAACTTTAGTTACCATAGAATTTTTACTTCCCTTTGCGGACTAAATCCATTTCCAGACGTTTTCGGCGATTTGCGTTAATGATGTGAACGCAGATTTTTTTTAGTGCTCGCGTCTGTTACTCTTAAACTACTGGGAATAAATTGATTTACAACCTCAGACCTAAGGGTCTTTTATATTTGGACATGCGCACTAATATAATTGACTATGTTGAACGGGGCGCGCCTCGCTAAAACGAGGCAAAACTTTAAAAAAAAAACACCAAGAACTTGTCTCTACACATTCAAGTTGTATTAAATCGTTCATTTCAACTGAGGTAAGTAATAAACTTTAGTGGCTGAGAATGTGAAGGTCTGATGCTGTTCTTACAATGCATATGACTTTTAACAGATGAAAGTCAATTAAATATCTGTTAAAGTCAGTTATATAACTGGAACCACCAGACCTTTACACCCCTCCACTTTATTATTCTTGTTCTGAGTTTCTTCTTGATTATTATTTTATTTTAGCGTATAAGCATAGGGCCTAATTGTTATTGTCCCTATTAACAATGATTTGTTAAATATGATGCCACTTTCTCATATCGGCAGTTGTTCATATTATTTGGAATTGAAAACAATATATATCCTAATTATACTTATAACCCATTAGAGGTTGAACGGGATATTTTTCTTCATTAATTTTAAAAAAGAAGTAATAAATTCATTTATCTCATTTATAAAACATATTTACATAAGTGCAGTTTATAGATAAGCCTACTGCACTTGCGATTGTAATTTACAATGTAGGCCTATTTACAATTTTATTTTTAACCATGGCCAAAATTAGTGTTTGAGTGAAATTTCATGGTTTACAAACTGCTTACGGGAATATGTTTGACACAGTTTAAGATGGGCAGGAATAAAAATTGATGGCGATTCTATAGCCTACTGTTGTATTCGTTATTTTGAAGGACAACTTCCCCAGATGTTGGTGTGAAGAGTGTCAATAGTTTGTTTGAAGTTTGAGTTCGTGATTATAACGCGAATGTTCATAGTTTATAAGGTTACTGACTAAGAATGCTGTCAGTTTGGTCGGGCTTACAGGTGGCCGACCATTTCATAGTTCATAATGCTACTGACTAAGAATGCTGTCAGTTTGGTCGGGCTTACAGGTGGCCGACTATTTCATAGTTCATAATAGATGGACGCTGAATTCAAGTCTTGACTGATAAATTCTGATACACTTATTTGACGATACATGGACGACATCATTGTTGACGACATAAAAGAACATGGCATGGTGATAAGAATTCTGCATAAAGGCAAGGTTACAAAGTCAACTTGACTGACCATTGAGGTCATTGAGACCGTTGGACGATCCGCAAACGGTAAAGTATTGAGGTGAAGATAGTTCACTTCTTTCCATATTTAGTCCTTGAAAGATACGTATTTTTACTTCTTTTGGCCGGACATCTTTTCTTGATACTTTCATAATAATTGTTCGACTTTTCTATATTCTTCGTAAGAATGGATTTTGAAACTCACTAGCAGTAGGTCACAATGCCGTACTGAAGCCCTGTCAAAATCTTGTAAAAAGTACTTACGTCAAATATCACGTGGAGATATTGACGAAGATAAATCGAACTTGGCTGTGGCTAACGCTTCGCCCTGGAAAGTAGCTAAGACATCAAATTATAATAAGTTAATTCCGCAACATGGGACTCAAAAGACCAGCACAACGTCTGTCTTCAAAACCGGCATCTTGTCTCTCAGCTCTATGACGTCACTCTCTGACGTCATCAGCGCTCTATGGCAACTAACGATTTTATCGCACCGAATTCGTGCACTTTGGTGCTTAATACATTTAAGTTATATCATTAACATAGATGCGTACCTAAGTAAGTTTAACATAGTTAGATTACGGCATCTGGTAATCTGTTAAGTCTCGCGTCAAAATTGGTTTTGCGAAAATGGACGTAACAGTATACCTCGATCCCAGATTTAAAAAAAAATTATTATATATTTTTTTTCAACTTATCGCGACGAGGTCAATCAAATTATCTGGTACGTCAATCAATAAATATAATAAAATCCAAGTATGAAACTACGAATAGTCGTGAAAGAGGTGTGATACTAAATTGAAATCAAAGAAATGAGATGGAATGTACGAAATAGTACAATACCCATCAATAAAAATTGGAGCATGTTCTAACACTATAGAAAATAGGTGATGAATGAAGATAAAAATCAAACAAAATGGTAGTGAAAAAAAAAAAAATTCCAAATGAATGATGACATAGAAATAGAACGTAAATTATGCATGTAAAAATAATAATATACATGTAAGAATGATGAAAGATGAAATAAAAATAGTCGAATCAAACAATACTCATAGTAGAGCATAAGATTATTTAGCGACGCCAATGAAGCTTGAATGATGAAATTGCTAACTAAAATGTGTCATGTGAAAATCAACCGCATTATGCAAGCGTGATATCTAATTATCAAATTGATTTATAACACATCTATATAATAAATAATAAACCTAATTAAGTAATGTCATTGTAATAAAAGTTCATGAACCATTCACAGCACCACAAATGAAGGAACCAATAAAGTTGACGAATGATAATGTCATTTGGCAAGATTGTTAACAATGCATAGCATTAATTTGAAGTTGCAGTGTAGATATCATTCTGTTGGAAAAGTTAAGTTCCGATTCCAGTATTTTCCTAGAGTCATCACGTCACACTGTATAATCGGAATGTTACATGTGAGCAAATTCCGTAATGTTAATGTTGAAACAACGATGCATAGTCAATTTAAACATCATATGGTGTCTTCTGAAACATCATAATATAATTGAACGTTAATATAGTCATGTGTCATAAGTGGTAGCTTAGAACTGATTTGGTGTAGAGGCTTGACTTTTAGTAAGGCGTAGTGGCTCTGTAAAATCACGAGGACATCGTGACAGAACGTCCGCAAAGACATTTTCAGAGCCCGAAATCGCTTGGATGGTAAAGTTGTAGGGCTGTAATGCTATGGTGTAACGTGTAGATTTTGTAGATTTCAAATATTTAGTTTGGTGTCCAGTGAGTGGACGTTGGTCGGTCTCCACAACGAAGGGTGCCCCCAGCAGGAATCTTTGTAGCTTGGTTATGGACCACACCAACGCCAAGAGCTCTCTATCCAGAACTGAATAATTCTTTTCCGCAGGAGTAAGATTCCTGGATAGGAACATCCCTGGATGTAAGGTGCCTGCATAGGATTTTAGCAGTACGGCGCCGATTCCAAAATTAGAAGCGTCACTGCGAAGGACAAAAGGTAAATCTGCGTTTGGTAAACGTAACACATGTGCAGATGAAAACAATGACTTAATATGATCCAACGTGATTTGATGTTCTTTCGACCACCGAATCATGTTAGCTGAGCCTTTCTTTAATAAACTAGAGAAAGGCGCAGTGATGGTGGACAAATGGGGAATGAATCTTCCATAAAATTGAATTAAACCCAAAAGACTGCGAATTTGTTTCTTTATTTTAGGCGCAGTGATATTAATGATTTTAGAAACATTATTATCTTCAGTATGAAGGAGACCATGGCCCACACGATGACCTAAAACTGATATTTCATGAGAACCAATATATACCTTTGATGGTTTAGCCGTCAGATTATAAGACGAAGAAAACTCAATTGGTAAAAGTATGTATCGGTCAGGATGAACTAATTTCATAGCCTGAGTATTGGGTAATGACAAGAAAAACATTAGAAAGATAACAAAGATACAAAACCAGACATGTGTAAATCTGGATGTGCATCGAGATTGAAATGTATAGTAGAGAGTGCGATAAAAAGCACATGACCAGCTAGATACTGAGCAAACCGGCAAAGAAAAAAAGACAAACAATCCGATAAGAAATACTGATGCACGGATTACTAAATCAGAACATGTGGTAAAGAAATTGGATGTCAATATAGGATTAAAGGTGTAATTAACCTGACTGAATGGAGATTCACATTAGTGTGTGTGTCAGACACAACAGAGGAATCTTCCTCAACAATAGAATGTTATGGAGAGATAGAATTTGCACACCTACGATAAGAAGCATGTCGTAAATTTTGCAAAGAAGGAACAAAATTGGCGTAATGAATAACGGAGCCATTCTCAATGCTAGATCCCAGGATATTAGCGGTACATAGCATGTAAGCAACATGTACATGAAAATAAACTCTTGGCATAGTCGTAAATGCATAGGCAGCATTAATGTGTTGTTTTTCCAAAGTAGCAATTTGTTGTGGCGTACACTCTTTAACACGTTGTATACGGCCAATTATCAAATCAGTCATTGGTGAAGGAAGTAAACAGGCATGGATTTTTCCTGTAAAAAATGGTGTATCCAAATCTATAATCGCAGTTGGGAATGTCCCAACTTTACCACCAAATGTTACACGCTTATCACTTTTTCCTGTCGCTAATGACGGGTGTACTAAGGATTGTCTAATTCCTACGGTTGAACATCCAGTATCAAACAAAATAGACACGGGGATCTTATTTGCAAATCCATTGTGTAAGGTAAGAGACCCTCTTCTGTCGTGTGTAGATGCTGACATGGCGGTAGACATCGCAGGGAGACTTGGCAAGGCATGCCCGCAACTCAACGTCGTGATCGGCTCGGGCTGGAACAATGTTGTGCATTCATGACAAAGTTTTGCCTGCTGGAAATCTAAAGAACAAGAAGATGCATTATGCACATCAACATTTGTACTCGGATCTATATTAGCCTTAAGATCATGATGAGCAGAATTAGCCTGGCGATAATGTTTATTATTTACATTTCTGTCCCTACCTCTTGATCTATTACGATCATCATTTCTGACATTGTTATAGTTATTTGATCATTATTTCGGTTTGAACGCCAATTACGGCGATAACTATTGTCCCTTCGACCGTAGTTTCGGTATGGTGAGTTATTTCTGTTTAAGAATGAGGGAGATCGCGATCGATCATAGTTGTTATAATTATTTCCTTGATAATTTCCATAATTGTTATTATTGAAATGATATGGCTTATTGGATTGTCTCCAGTTTTGTTGAGATGGTGAACCACAACGAAATGGTGTCCCTTTAAAACCATTGAAATTCCTATTCTCTCCCTTTCTGAAGATTCTATCGTGACTGAAAGAACGACTTCGAAAGTAATTATTGTGTTGTATGGCCAAAGCAACGGGTAATTCTTCTCTAATATGTGAATGGCTATATAACATATTAGGATGTGCAATACAGAACTGTGTACAGATTTAATCCAATGCCTTAAAATTCTTAGGCTTCCGTTCATGTAAGAACGAGAGGAATGTCGCATTAACTGATGACAGTACTTTATCACGCAACATCAAATCACGAAGAGAGTCAAAGGAATGTTCTATTTTTGACAACTATCCATCTATCGAGTGTGAGACGTATCTTGCATATAAAGTCAGCGAAATCATTTCCAGATTCTGGTAGTAAGGATTTAAAGCGCAATCTGTATCCCTCCTCAGTCAATAGATATTTTTTTAGCAGTGCAACGCTGACATTATTTAGTCCTTTTGCAGAGTCGGATCCATTGTCTGTACAAATTTAAGTCAATTATAAAACCAAGGTACGGATAGAAGAAATATAACGATAACAACAATAAAAACTCAATGTCACAGCTAAACGAATATAGTTTACAGAAAACCAACGTAGTGGACTAGAATAATCTTCCAGCTATGTGCTGGGACATCCACTAAGGGAGGTCTGTTAAAAAAAATCTATATGCAGGTTGATTAGGGGTTGTCTTCCCTTGTTTATTCATTCATTGTGTTTGACCTTTAGGGTCAGAGGTTGACAGTTCGGCGTGGGCCTATGGGAAGGTTTTTTAAGCGGGAGTGAGATATACTTCCGGGAAGCCGGGAGGTCCTGTTTTTCTGAAGGGACCAAGAGTCCATTGTTTTTCGGGGAGAATCTTCGAAGTAACTGCTATGGCAGTTTTCCCCAGTGAATCTCTGTGCGTCGGGATGACGACAGAATTCCTTGTGTAGTTCTGAGGATTCATTTACCAGGTAATACCGACCTTTATGCATTATTACGCTTTTCGGTGGCAGAACATGTAAAGGATTACCTAGGGTGAACAGCAGTTCACTGATCCGCCATTTCAGAACTTATATATTTGTGCTCGAGGTAGCCATCCAAGACTGTTAGTCTTATATTGTCCAGAAATCCAGTGACGAAGATATATTGTGGGAGCCGCAGATTGGCGGAACTTCTATCTACAATAAGTATTACTGCAGGGTTGGTGATAACCTATTTAACAGAAGTACACGGCCGACGTTAGGACGAGGCCTGTGCTTCCGGCTATTATACTACAGCCTGATATGTGCAATTGGCAGGGAGTGCCAAGTTGCACCTGTGTGTCAAGGTAACTAAGGCATCTGACGCGTTTAGTCAGAGACGCCAAGGGCGACGCTACGAACTGTCATTATTGAAGAACTTTGCTATTGACCATGCACGTCTATTCTGATGTTTACCTTTTTGAATGCCAAATGTATACCTATCGATGTCAGGTCAGCATGACCTTGTTACACTGACTGTTCCTGTTGATATTATGTGTGTTCCCGTCAATAAATGTCTTGAAACATGCCTGCAGTGTCAAAGCATCCTTGATTACTGCATGTGAGAGTATGGGTTGCAGGATCTACATCTATACGAGCCTAAACACATTCGCGTCTTCATTCGCACCCACACTCAACTCATCATACGCTCGCACTACACATCTAACAACATGTAAACTGTCTTGGGCCAGTGATCACCTCAACAAGAAAAAAAAAAGACAGTTACATTTCTGGTGGACCAGTTACGTGGGCTCTTATGATACATTTCTTGTCGCCAATGTGGCCTAGAAACTTACATTTCTGATGGACCAGATCTGTGGGTTTAAAAAGAACAGAGCGAGCATTTGACATTATTGTTGACATTTATGGATCCAGAAATTTACATTCCTGGTTGGCTGTTACATGTATGATGTCTCCAGTTTTGTCGAGAAAGTTACAAGAAGGACAAGTACACATTACACTTCTGATCTGTGGGTCTAAGCTACACACGGGACAGCCGTAACACACAACGCTAATTCTACACTTGCAAGTTTTGGCTACAACAGGACAGATATAGGTCATCAACGGTTGACACAAATAAACAGTACGAGCATTTATATTATAATGCTACATAAAGCATAACAAGACATGTACTGAAGGTAACATCTAGGCATTTGCTACGTGGACCATAACTGCATAGAAGGCGGGTTCCTATTGTAAACAGTACTGCGGGTTGTTACACGTTTCATTCAACAACAGACTTTTCTAGGTCAGAGCATTCAAGCTACATTGTTGGAGGTCAAGTGTCTGTAAACAGTACGTGAAATTGTAAACATTCAATGTGCAAGCCCTAATTTGAGAAGGTCATAGTAACTTTGGTTCGTGAATACCACTTTATGTTACAGTGGATTTGACGTTCAGTGCGCGTTTGACATTTCGTTTCTGTGTTCGCAAGGAGCAAGAAATTTATTTTAGTTTCAGCTGTGACTGAACTTGTTCTGCAACACATTGAAATTGATTGCTATATGTTTATGTCACTTCTACTGTTTTGTGTATTTTTCTGCGGGTTTTTCGGTTGGTGGGTCTTACGGTAAATATGCCACTTGATCGAGGCTTACTGTAAGCGGTCTGTAGGTGCAAATTTTCTTAATTTGGAAATTTGCTAGTGACAATTGGTCGCTATTGATGTTAGCTGTGATGTAATTGTACTTAACGTTGTTTTTGTAATATTTTGTCTGTTTTTCAGTTTTGATTGTCGATTTGTTTTGTTTGTATTCTGTAGGTCTCTCCTTTCTTGTGTATTTCTCTACACATTTTTGGTTAAAACAGTGTTGCCATTTGTATTGTTTTGTATTTTTGTCTTTGTATTTTTTTTTTGGTTGTACTACATTACTGTCATGCACAGTCTACATACACATACTTGGTCATGTTTTGATATTATTGATAAGGTAGACTCTTCATATAGAGTTTGTTAAATAATATTATATAAGATATTTATACAAGTTCTTTGATAAAAGACTTGTTATCTACAAAGATTGAGACAGTAAAATAAAGTGAAGTGAGTATACAAGTCTAGCATTTCAGACTTGTCTCCCATTGAAGTGGGATAAGGTAATTTATTTAATTTTTTTTTTCAGGTTTCTGATCTCATTAGACAGAATGTCTACATTGGATTTCTTCATCCAGCAAGGGTTGACCCTTGGTAAGTCTGGTAAAGAATTGGAAGAATATTCATCTGCTCAATTCGCCATTGCATTAAAGTCAGAAGAAAAGAAACAAAAAGAGGAAATTAAATTGAAAGCAGAAGCTGAACTAAAGAAGCTAGAAGCTGAGAATAGAAGATTAGAACTTGAAGAAAGAAGGTATCAAAGAGAGGCTGAGGAGAGAAAAGCTCAAGCTGCTGCTGAGGAGAGGAAAGCTCAAGCTGCAGCTGATGAAAGAAAATTCCAGATGGAAATGGAAGACAAAAAAATTCAGATGCTGGAAGACAAAAAAACTTCAAGCTGCTGCAGAGGAAAAAAAAACTTCAAGCTGCTGCAGAGGAAAAAAAAACTTCAAGCTGCTGCTGAGGCTGAAATTAGAAAAATGGAACATGAGGAAAGAAAACAGAAGATGGAACTTGATGAAAAACTCGCAATTTTGGAGTTAGAGAAATTGAAATTGGCGAGTACGGGTGCTCAGCAAACAACTTCGAGTACGACAAAGGAGTTTGTTAGTAGGATTAAATTGCCTCATTTCAATCCTTTAAAGGATGACGTAGCAGATTATCTAGATAGATTCCAATTTTTGTGCGATACGCATAACATAAAAAAGGAAAAATATGTTGAACAACTGATGCCATTTTTTACAGGTGACACAGTGACTACTCTTATGACAATAGACGAACATGAGAGGACTAATTATGATGTTGTCAGGGCAGCATTACTAAAGAAATACCAATTAAAACAAGAAGACTATCGTCTTCGTTTTAGGACAATGTTGCCAGAAAATGGAGTAGATTTCTCTGATTTTGTTACAAAGATACGTCGTACATTTACACGATGGGTTGAGTTGTCTCAGATTGAGAAAATATATGAAGGTCTAATGGACTTATTATTGCGAGATAAGGTTTTGTCATCTGTTAATGATTCTTTTCTTGCATTCCTTCATGAGCGTAAGCCTAAAAACTTAAAAGAAATGGAGGAATACTGTTGTCAGTATGCCACAGCACATCCCCATGCTACAGTTAGCAATTCTAAAGTGAAAGAAGGGTTGCCAGCTGCTTCGGCAACACCATATGGCCCTAATTTCAGAAAAAAATTTCAGGGTGCTCAACAAAATTGGAATAGGGGAAGTAATCAAAATTACACTCAGAAGCGGAGTAATCCAACACATGATGGTTCTTCGTCTATGCAGTGGAGACAAGATGGTAGTTCTCGTAATTTTAGTGGTAATAATTTGAGACACTTTCGTAAAGGCTATCCAAATAATAACTATTCAAATTTTCGAGGTAATCATTCTCGACGTCAAGATTATGACGATGGTGAATTTAGAAACCGGGATTCAAACCGGAATGATGAGTACAATAGACAATATGATCACAATTACAGGGGAAATGATAATCGAAATAATTACAGGGGAAATGATAGTCAAAATAATTACAGGGGAAATGATAATCGAGGTAGACCTAGGTTTAACAAAAAAAGACCTTACCAACAGGCAAACTCTGCGCAACAAGAGTTTGATGGAGCCTGTAATACAGTAAATGATAGTGGTAACTCTAGGGCTATCACTGGTTGTGCTTTCGATTTTGGGAGAGCAACTGAATGCCCCCAATGCTTAACATTGTTTGACTCATCAACTGTATCTACGCTAAGTTGTGGTCACCCTCTTCCTGCTCTACCTGCTACAGTTGCGCATGATGGGAGAGGATCTCTCATCTTACATAAAGGTCTAATAAATGATAGGCTAGTCTCAGTACTTTTCGATTCGGGATGTACTACCGTCGGGGTTAAGGAGTCTCTGATAGATCCTTGCTGTGCCACGGGAAAAAACAATCAAATGTGTTACATTTGGTGGTACTATGGAAAGCTATCCTACTGCTATTATTAGGATTGACACTCCTTTCTTCACAGGAGATGTCCATGCATGTCTTCTTCCTAATCCTATTGCGGATCTTATAATCGGTCGTATTCATGGGGTTAAGGAATGCACCCCGCAACAAATTTCTAGTTGGGAAGAAAAAAACATTCAAACGGTCAATGCAGTGGTGACAAGAGCTCAAGCTCTTAATCCCCCAACTTCATCTGATAATAGTAATGAAGTTGATAGCCAAGACGAGCACTTGGTGATTTCCCATGACTCGTTTGTTAAACGTCAAGAAGAGGATCCTTCTTTGAAGAAATACTTCCTTCTTGCAAAGAAAGGGGATCCCAATCAAAATACGAATCACAAATCGTATATCACTATGAAGAATGGTATATTGGTACGAATGGTACAACACTCGGACAAGTCTATGCACTCGCAAATTCTTGTGCCTAAGTGTATGAGAGCCTTAATTCTTCGGCATGCACACGATTCTCAGTGTGCGGGACACATGGGTTTTTCCAGAACTAAAACTAGAGTCCTTGCGTCATTCTTTTGGCCATTCGTGAATAAAGACATCCGAATTTATTGCCGATCTTGCAAAATTTGTCAAGAGGTCAAGTCTAGGGGTCCGAGACATGCTGCTCCTATTCAGGCTGCAGATATTCCGATTCGGCCGTTTCAGAAAATGGCTATAGACATCATTGGTCCGTTCAAAATTAAGTCAGCCAGAGGACACCAATTTATCCTCACTTGCGTGGACATGTGCACGCGTTGGCCAGAGGCTATTCCTCTGAAGAGCATATCAACTGTCGATATCGCTGATGCTCTTTGGCTCGTATTTTCTCGTCTGGGATTCCCCGGAGAAATACTGTCGGATCACGGCACTCAGTTAATTTCGGACGTTATGTCTCAGGTAATGGCTACGCTAGACATTAAAAGGTCTCTCAGTAGTATTTATCATCCAATGTCCAATGGATTGGTAGAACGTCTTAACAGGACACTAAAGAACTTACTTGGCAAGATAACGGAGGATCATCCTGAAGATTGGGACAGGGTTTTACCTGCAGTCCTCTTTGCCTATAGAGAGGTTCCCAACGAGCATACAGGGTTTTCTCCTTTCGAACTTGTCTTTGGCGCGCAACCGCGCGGGCCAATGTCCTTGTTACACGATTTGATAACTTCCGATAATATTGACGATGATACACAATCGTCATATGAATATGTTATAGCTCTTAGAGAAAAGATTATCGAATCGTGCAGGTTAGCAACTTCATCTTCCGAATTTGCGAAAGAAAAAGCTAGGCGATTTGCTAATAAGAAAAGACGCCTACGTCAACTTTGTCCTGGAGACAAAGCATATGTCTTACTGCCCTCAAGAGAGAATAGACTTCTCATTTCTTGGAAGGGTCCATACACTATAGTCTCGAAAATTTCTGATGTCGACTATATTGTCGATGTGGATGGAAGGCATAAAACCTTCCATATAAATATGTTAACAGAGTTTATTGAACGTCCAGACTATTTACAGCCTATTTTCCAGGCGACGGACGACTCTCCAGTTCAACATGGTCACATCTCATCCCTGTCCGTTATACAGGATGAGGAAACTATTTTTTTCTGACGTGAACTTACCTCTTCCTACGATTCCACTTACTTCAACGGAATCGTGGAGAGACGTTACAGTCTCTTCTAACTTGTCTTTTGAGGAACAACGTCAAGTATCCTCTACGTTACAATCATATCAGGATGTCCTTACCGACATTCCTGGACACACAGATGTCATAGAACATGACATCATACTTACTGATCGTAATCCGATCAGAGTAAGACCATACCCAATACCTATTCATTTTCAAGCACAAGTCGAGAAAGAATTGGATGAAATGATTCAACTACAAATAATTGAACCATCCACTTCAGCTTATTCTTCGTCGATAGTTATTGTTCGAAAGAAAGACAATAACATACGTCTTTGCGTTGATTATCGCAAATTAAATCAAGTTACGAAGTTCGATGCTGAACCTATGCCGTTATTAGATGATCTACTTATTAGACTTTCTAAAGCTAAATTCTTTACTAAACTAGACTTGTCGAAAGGTTATTGGCAAGTCCCATTGACGGAACACGCCAAACCTCTCACTGCTTTTTCGACACCTAGGGGTCTGTTTCAATGGAATTTTATGCCTTTCGGGCTTATGAACGCCCCAGCGACTTTCGTGCGCATGATGCGACGAATTCTATCAGATCGTGCAGATGTCATTGCATATTTAGACGACATCTGTCTTTTCAGCGATACTTGGGAAGAACACTATGTGGGTCTGAAGGAATTGCTATCTACTCTACGTGAGCATAGTTTGACTGCTAAACCCTCTAAAGCTTTTGTTGGGTTTAGTGAAATTTCCTTCCTAGGTCATCGAGTTGGTCATGGTCTGTTGAAGACAGAGGACCAAAACATTTCAAAGATATTAAATATCTCGGTTCCGAAGACAAAAAAGCAAGTGCGTAGTCTCTTGGGATTGATACAATTCTATGGAAGATTCATTGAGAATCTGTCCTCCATTATGGCACCACTTTCAACGTTATTGAAAAAAGGTTCTCCTAATATGGTGCGTTGGTCCCAAGAATGCCAATCTTCATTGGATCAGGTTAAGAATTTGTTCTCATCTCATCCTATCTTAAGACTACCGACGATTGATAAGACTTTTGTCCTTCGTAGTGATGCCTCTTCCACTGGCATTGGAGCGGCACTAATGCAGGAATATTCAGGAACTCTGCATCCTGTAATGTATATTTCTAGGAAGCTGAATGCGGCAGAAAGGAATTACTCGGTTTTGGACCGTGAATTGTTGGCTATGGTTTGGTCCATTCTTAAGCTACAAAGGTTCCTTCTGGGCGCGCATTTCTTTATGGAAACCGACCAAAAAGCTCTTACGGCTATGCAAAGTAAGGATTTGAAGAGCTCGAGATCTACTCGTTATGCTATTGCTCTTCAGCCTTTCCATTTCACGGTGCGAGCTATCCGTGGTTCGGATAATGTGATGGCGGACATATTGTCTAGATGCCCACATGATTCCAGTTAAATCTTGTGTCCTAGTTTTTCCTGATATATTTTCAGACTTAGGTCTGTCCTTAATATCATAATATGTTGTAATACAAATGTATTTGGATGATGTTTAGATAATTTAACAAATTTCATTTTGTCCATCCATCAGTGATATGTTGCTAAAATAGCATTGACATTTGTATATTGCTATGATTATATTATTTAGTAATGTTTGATATATGATTGGTATTGCCAGCAACTTAGGTTTCTTGAATGGTATCCCTTAGTTTGTTTGGCTTAAAGGAAATATTTTCTCCTATGTTGGGAGATGATTTGTACCCTCTTCTATTGTACCTGATATTAGGTTCATTGTTTGCATGAGCACAGAAGTGATACTGGTGCTATCTTGCTCATGAACATATTAAAAAAAAAAAAAATTGCATTTTTTTTTTTACAGGGGGGTGGTAGTAATGTTGCTGTCATTTTCGACGGAGTCATCTGTCAAGTTATTTGCTTATGTTTGTATCATAAGTATAATTGTGTCTTTACCTGCGATGTCAGGTTGATTAGGGGTTGTCTTCCTTGTTTATTCATTCATTGTGTTTGACCTTTAGGGTCAGAGGTTGACAGTTCGGCGTGGGCCTATGGGAAGGTTTTTTAAGCGGGAGTGAGATATACTTCCGGGAAGCCGGGAGGTCCTGTTTTTCTGAAGGGACCAAGAGTCCATTGTTTTTCGGGGAGAATCTTCGAAGTAACTGCTATGGCAGTTTTTCCCCAGTGAATCTCTGTGCGTCGGGATGACGACAGAATTCCTTGTGTAGTTCTGAGGATTCATTTACCAGGTAATACCGACCTTTATGCATTATTACGCTTTTCGGTGGCAGAACATGTAAAGGATTACCTAGGGTGAACAGCAGTTCACGGATCCGCCATTTCAGAACTTATATATTTGTGCTCGAGGTAGCCATCCAAGACTGTTAGTCTTATATTGTCCAGAAATCCAGTGACGAAGATATATTGTGGGAGCCGCAGATTGGCGGAACTTCTATCTACAATAAGTATTACTGCAGGGTTGGTGATAACCTATTTAACAGAAGTACACGGCCGACGTTAGGACGAGGCCTGTGCTTCCGGCTATTATACTACAGCCTGATATGTGCAATTGGCAGGGAGTGCCAAGTTGCACCTGTGTGTCAAGGTAACTAAGGCATCTGACGCGTTTAGTCAGAGACGCCAAGGGCGACGCTACGAACTGTCATTATTGAAGAACTTTGCTATTGACCATGCACGTCTATTCTGATGTTTACCTTTTTTGAATGCCAAATGTATACCTATCGATGTCAGGTCAGCATGACCTTGTTACACTGACTGTTCCTGTTGATATTATGTGTGTTCCCGTCAATAAATGTCTTGAAACATGCCTGCAGTGTCAAAGCATCCTTGATTACTGCATGTGAGAGTATGGGTTGCAGGATCTACATCTATACGAGCCTAAACACATTCGCGTCTTCATTCGCACCCACACTCAACTCATCATACGCTCGCACTACACATCTAACAACATGTAAACTGTCTTGGGCCAGTGATCACCTCAACAAGAAAAAAAGACAGTTACACTATAGAACACTCACGAAGGCCCAGAAGTTAACTTCGGGATATATCCTATGTGAGTCACCAACCCAACCTGCTCACGTTAAACACTGAACATATAACATGACTTTAGATATATTAAAAATAGGCTCAGCTAAAACATGCAACGGTGAACAGAACAAATAGTTCACTTATCTTTTTGCAAGAAAAAATTTCCCAGTCTTCGCAGAGCTAGCGATTCCTGATCTGGGGCGTTTCATAAGAGCCTTGCAATACAGAGGAAATCCACAGTTGCCAGATAATAACCAGACTTGAATCAGGATCGCTTGAAGGTCAATCTTGAAAGCCGTTAGGTAGCCCTCTCAAAGAGCAAACAGTGTCCTTGATTTTGATAGTTTGCAAAGATTTGACCTGGTAAGAACACTTGAGTTGTTGAATGAGTTCTTGAAGCTGCTTCCCTTGAAACTGGCCCACCAGATGTAGTAATGATGGTTGGGTTTCTGGTACAAATGTTAGTATTAGGCTGGACAGCTATCTTGTGCCACCAGATGTAGTATTCGTTATTTTGAAGGACAACTTCCCCAGATGTTGGTGTGAAGAGTGTCAATAGTTTGTATGAAGTTTTAGTTCTTGATTATGACGCGAATGTTCATAGTTTATAAGGTTACTGACTAAGAATGCTGTCAGTTTGGTCGGGCTTACAGGTGGCCAACTATTTCATAGTTCATAATGCTACTGACTAAGAATGCTGTCAGTTTGGTCGGTCTTACAGGTGGCCGATTATTTCATAGTTCATAATAGATGGACGCTGAATTCAAGTCTTGACTGATAAATTCTGATACATTTATTTGACGATACATGGACGACATCATTGTTGACGACATAATAGAACATGGCATGGTGATAAGAATTCTGCATAAAGGCAAGGTTACAAAGTCAACTTGACTGACCTCAATGACCGTTGGACGATCCGCAAACGGTAAAGTATTGAGGTGAAGATAGTTCACTTCTTTCCATATTTAGTCCTTGAAAGGATACGTATTTTTACTTCTTTTGCCCGGACATCTTTTCTTGATACTTTCATAATAATTGTTTGACTTTTCTATATTCTTCGTAAGAATGGATTTTGAAACTCACTAGCAGTAGGTCACAATGCCGTATTGAAGCCTTGTCAAAATCTTGTAAAAAGTACTTACGTCAATTTTCACATGGAGATATTAACGAAGATAAATCGAACTTGGCTGTGGCTAACGCTTCGCCCTGGAAAGTAGCTAAGACATCAAATTATAATAAGTTAATCCCGCAACATGGGACTCAAAAGACCAGCACAACGTCTGTCTTCAAAACCGGCATCTTGTCTCTCAGCTCTATGACGTCACTCTCTGACGTCATCAGCGCTCTATGGCAACTTACGATTTTATCGCACCGAATTCGTGCACTTTGGTGCTTAATACATTTAAGTTATATCATTAACATAGATGCGTACCTAAGTACGTTTAACATAGTTAGATTACGGCATCTGGTAATCTGTTAAGTCTCGCGTCAAAATTGGTTGTGCGAAAATGGACGTAACACCTACCCTGTTATCAGACCATGTCCCACTGTTCATTTCACCATATTTTTTTTTGAAATAAATATATTTTGAATGCTTTTTTATTATATTTATGATGAAGAGACATATCCCGTTTTCCTCTGCAGGGTTATAAATAGGATATGACTAGGTCTACGTTTTTTTCAATTCCAGATAACATGAATAACTGCCGATACATGAAAGTGGCATCACATCTGTCAAATCACTGTAATTAGGATAAATGAAAATTACCAATTTTGTGCATAGGCCTTTGTTATTTAAAATTTTAAAAAATAATTTAAAATTATTTTTTTATCGAAACAAACAGAAACGATAAAACAAAACAAACTCCAACAAAAAAAATCAAACAAAAAAAAGTAAAGATGGGGAGGGGTTGTGTGTGTAAAGGCCATATGTTTCCAGTTAGATATTTAATAGATTTTCACTTTTCATAAGTTTTATAAGGATATCATCATACCTTCACCCTCCCAGTTACTACATATTAACTTTTGTTCTAGTTAAATATTGTTTGACTATATTATTCATGAGTTTAGAACTTTGACTTGGTAAATTTACATAGCTCAGGCTTAGTCATAAGTTATTTGTGTGTTCCATGTTTTTTTTTTTTTTTTAAACAGAAAAGAACACAACCCCAAGGAGCAGTTTTTCCCTCAGAAACATCAAAACCATCTAACACTACTCCCTCGAACACGTCAAAAACGTCTAACACTACTAGGAGACCTACAGATGTGACATCATTTGTGACCAAGGAAGAAACTCTCAGAGCTGAGATTATTTGGACTCTTTTTTCAGTGAAAAGTCACCATAGTTTTAATTCAAATTTCATATGCAACAAGGGACATATTCTCTTCTGTGGTAGTTTTTAATTCAGCTTTCAGCTTTATTTCAAGATCTGAAATTCAGATTGGTGCATTTGGAACAGTAGCTGAAAAAAGGAAGCATTTTCCTGTAGCACTGAAGAAAAAACATCTCAAATTGAAAAAGACAAAGCATCCTGTGTTTTGTGCGACAGAAGATAAGGCATGTCGACAGTCACCTGGCATGTTACGAAAAGATTTAAACTTATATCTGCTGTTCACTTCAATGACAATATAAACAAGACAGTTAAAAAGATAACTTCTTTAGGGCAGAACAATTCAGAAGCCAATGCTTACTTACTACTTACTTAGTCGTTCCCCTTCTACCGTGAGGTGTAGAGGTTTGGAAGAGAGAGCGCCAGACTATTCTATGTGCTGTCTTCCTCCTGGCCTGGTTCCATTCTAGTCCTCGGTCCTTCAAAGATTGTCTAATGTTGTCCTCCCAGCGGACTCTGGGTCGTCCTCGGGGTCTGGATCCTTGGCTCTTTGTTTCCCATGCTTGTCGTGGTAGCCGATCTTCTCCCATTCTGCAGACATGGCCAAACCATCTTAGTTGGGACTGTTCTACTTGGGTCTGTAGGGGGTGGCATTTTAGGCCTTGACGTATCGTCTGGTTGCGTACCATGTCTCTTCTTGTTACTTCAACCACCTTCCTCAGATACTTCATTTCTGAGGTTTGGATCTGGCTTTTATGGGTTGTAGTCATTGCCCATGACTCGCATCCATATGTCAAGACTGGGACATAAGTGGAGCGGTATACAGCCATCTTCGTTTTCTTACCAACCTCTCTCTTGCTGAGGAATCCTCGATTTATGGCCTGAAAAAGTCTCCCAGCTGCTGCTTTTCGAGAGAAGCCAATGCTTGCAGAAAAATACAGCAAAAGTATGGGAGGTGTCGACCACTTCAGCCAACTAGGTGCAAGCTACCCCTACCCACAAAGATCCTATCTTTATATCATTTCTTAGTTGAAACTGCCCTGGTCAATGGGCACATAACCTACAACACTGCCAACTCTACACAAAATGATCAAAGGAAAGACCAGGATGTCAGTATGACTCTTATTGAACCTGCTATTCTTCGACGCAATGTGACACCTTCAAAATCACAGGTCACAACAACACGACTTACTGAGCACCACTTCATTGATAAATATGAAAGAGCAAGGTACATACCAGACTGTAAAGTGTGTAAGGCTGCAGGGAACAGAAGCCAGATATGCATGTACTGTCCAGATTGCAATGTACCTCTATGCCTGATACCCTGCTTCAAGTTATACCACACAGTCAAGGATTATCAGCGATTCAGACAAAGACTACTATGGCAGAGGCCTACAGCTACAACTTCAACCCCAGTTAATGAAAAAAGCAGCCCAGACTCAAACTAGAGGTTCTTAACTACTCAAACATTTACAAACACTCATTGTCAGATGCCACAGACGCAGAATACATTCAAAAAAGACAAACACGAAAAATATTTTTTTTTTTTTTTTTTTGCATTTTAAACACAATTTTATTAGCCTTTTATGTTGGTATACGTGGTTAATTGTTAAATCAATACGTCAATCAAGCTTATTTTATTCATTACCATCCATGTCACTAACATTTTATTGCGCCGACGTTGAACAAATTCACTAAAAACTGGAAAAAGATGTCTGTTTTTCAATCTTTTATGAATTTAAAAAAAAAAAAACTTCTTTTTAAAGAAAGCTGCAAACACCCTTGGTAATGGGAGACAGTAATGCTCCGTACTGCTGGTCAGCAAAGGGATAATTACATCTGAGAAAATTAAATGAGGAAAATATTAGAATTTCCATCATTGAAAATCACGTGCTGGACCTGGAAAAACCTGGAAAAAGCCTGGAAAAAGCCTGGAAAATGCTTGAAGAAATTTGCTATGAACCCTGTCACTTACACCACGACACAGACAACATATAGCTACTGTACGTAAGTAAAGTGACTAATCCAGACTACAATTAAAAGTTTATTTACACCAAAAAAAAATTAAATACATGCCACAGAAATAAAGTGCTTGTAAGCACACCTGAAAAACAAACAAGCACAGTTAAAATTATTTTTTATCAACCCAACCCTTCACCCACAAGTTACACCTGTATGGGGAAAAGAAGTTAAGATTAAACAAAACCACACTGAACTTGGTGGGGTCTCGGATTTCGAGCCTCCACTCCAACTAGCTATTCTAAATTATAATTCTAATTTCACTGTCCGCTGGAAATCCTACGAACTGTCTACACACACTCTGTAAAGACTTCGTTTCTACACAGCCTATTCTGAAACTCCCAAACACTACTCCACAACTAACTTCATCACTAAAACTTTAGCAGCTGTCCTCTGCTATGATCTTTAACAAAACTCGTTATCAGTTCTGCCTTTCTGCTTTAACATCTGTAGAGGGTATTGCAACCCTTTTTCCCTCCACAACTTCTGTAGCTGACGGACTTGGATACTGGACTTGAAATTATAGCTGTTTCACTACTGACAACTCTGGATTTACCGGCCCGGTTACCCCTCTCTGAGTTTAGGGCCGTCGGCGTTATTATGGCCGAATTTACACGAACCCAACCTCCAGGCGTTGTGCCTCCTTTGGAGTTGGTATATCGAGCTTAGAGCTCGAGATTTAAACGATGAACACGTTCCCGCTGAAGCATGGGGACTTAACTGCAAAGAAAACTGTTTCGTTCCTTCTGATGCCCCTGGTTTGGCGCCGGTACTACCGCGTCACCAGTTCTCTTTCGCCTCTGGCGTTGCCTCGTCTCTTCTACTTCTGAGAAGAACGATCTATCTTTGCAAGGTCAAAATGGCACCTGTAATTGCGTGCCGTGAAACCGTTTTGCTGTGGGACAAAAAGTACAACAATTACACCACACATCAACTTAACACGTCTTTAACATGTATCTCCCTTACTTCCTTACACCCCTGTCTATTCCCGCTCCAGCAACTACATAATATTTATGCCCCAAAAAGTCAGCTCCTCCACACACAACTCCCTTTTCTTTTCTCTACCCGATTGCAAAGTAAACATCAGCCAGGTAATACCCTCTCTGGTAATTAACCCTATGGTTCTGCATGACTAGCCACGAGTCACAACAATTATTTCCCTGAGGACCTACCTGTCCAAAAATAGTAAATTAATATGAAACAAATATAAAGGTATGTTATCAGGCACTCGCAGGAAATAAAGAAGTAGAACACCAGACAACAGAAAAACAACAGACATGAGTGGCTCACCCAGGATTTGAACACTGGACCTTCCGTGCGACAACCCCGCCTAGCCATGCAAGCGAATCACACTATCCGCTCTGCCATCTACGCATCATCAAAAAATGATGTTTCAATGGCAGGTCAATAGTGCGAACCACAATACACGACACCAGAAGTCCTCCATGGGCAGTTCAGCCTATTAATGACGCAATCACTTCTGTTGTATTTCTATCAAGCAGTATAGGCCGAATCCAACAAGACCCTTAGGACCTTAATACTGTGTCCAGTAAATGATAGTAGGACTAGAACAGTGAGAACAGGATAGTGGGTAGGTTTGGTATTGTACAAACATTTATTACAAATAAGGGAGGGAAACCTGAGGCCTGTAAACAGTAAATTAATATGAAACAAATATAAAGGTATGTTATCAGGCACTCGCAGGAAATAAAGAAGTAGAACACCAGACAACAGAAAAACAACAGACATGAGTGGCTCACCCAGGATTTGAACACTGGACCTTTCGTGCGACAACCCCGCCTAGCCATGCAAGCGAATCACACTATCCGCTCTGCCATCTACGCATCATCAAAAAATGATGTTTCAATGGCAGGTCAATAGTGCGAACCACAATACACGACACCAGAAGTCCTCCATGGGCAGTTCAGCCTATTAATGACGCAATCACGTCTGTTGTATTTCTATCAAGCAGTATAGGCCGAATCCAACAAGACCCTTAGGACCTTAATACTGTGTCCAGTAAATGATAGTAGACTAGAACAGTGAGAACAGGATAGTGGGTAGGTTTGGTATTGTACAAACATTTATTACAAATAAGGGAGGGAAACCTGAGGCCTGTAAACAGTAAATTAATATGAAACAAATATAAAGGTATGTTATCAGGCACTCGCAGGAAATAAAGAAGTAGAACACCAGACAACAGAAAAACAACAGACATGAGTGGCTCACCCAGGATTTGAACACTGGACCTTCCGTGCGACAACCCCGCCTAGCCATGCAAGCGAATCACACTATCCGCTCTGCCATCTACGCATCATCAAAAAATGATGTTTCAATGGCAGGTCAATAGTGCGAACCACAATACACGACACCAGAAGTCCTCCATAGGCAGTTCAGCCTATTAATGACGCAATCACTTCTGTTGTATTTCTATCAAGCAGTATAGGCCGAATCCAACAAGACCCTTAGGACCTTAATACTGTGTCCAGTAAATGATAGTAGACTAGAACAGTGAGAACAGGACAGTGGGTAGGTTTGGTATTGTACAAACATTTATTACAAATAAGGGAGGGAAATCTGAGGCCTGTAAACAGTAAATTAATATGAAACAAATATAAAGGTATGTTATCAGGCACTCGCAGGAAATAAAGAAGTAGAACACCAGACAACAGAAAAACAACAGACATGAGTGGCTCACCCAGGATTTGAACACTGGACCTTCCGTGCGACAACCCCGCCTAGCCATGCAAGCGAATCACACTATCCGCTCTGCCATCTACGCATCATCAAAAAATGATGTTTCAATGGCAGGTCAATAGTGCGAACCACAATACACGACACCAGAAGTCCTCCATGGGCAGTTCAGCCTATTAATGACGCAATCACGTCTGTTGTATTTCTATCAAGCAGTATAGGCCGAATCCAACAAGACCCTTAGGACCTTAATACTGTGTCCAGTAAATGATAGTAGACTAGAACAGTGAGAACAGGATAGTGGGTAGGTTTGGTATTGTACAAACATTTATTACAAATAAGGGAGGGAAACCTGAGGCCTGTAAACAGTAAATTAATATGAAACAAATATAAAGGTATGTTATCAGGCACTCGCAGGAAATAAAGAAGTAGAACACCAGACAACAGAAAAACAACAGACATGAGTGGCTCACCCAGGATTTGAACACTGGACCTTCCGTGCGACAACCCCGCCTAGCCATGCAAGCGAATCACACTATCCGCTCTGCCATCTACGCATCATCAAAAAATGATGTTTCAATGGCAGGTCAATAGTGCGAACCACAATACACGACACCCTTATTTGTAATAAATGTTTGTACAATACCAAACCTACCCACTATCCTGTTCTCACTGTTCTAGTCTACTATCATTTACTGGACACAGTATTAAGGTCCTAAGGGTCTTGTTGGATTCGGCCTATACTGCTTGATAGAAATACAACAGAAGTGATTGCGTCATTAATAGGCTGAACTGCCCATGGAGGACTTCTGGTGTCGTGTATTGTGGTTCGCACTATTGACCTGCCATTGAAACATCATTTTTGATGATGCGTAGATGGCAGAGCGGATAGTGTGATTCGCTTGCATGGCTAGGCGGGGTTGTCGCACGGAAGGTCCAGTGTTCAAATCCTGGGTGAGCCACTCATGTCTGTTGTTTTTCTGTTGTCTGGTGTTCTACTTCTTTATTTCCTGCGAGTGCCTGATAACATACCTTTATATTAGTTTCATATTAATTTACTGTTTACAGGCCTCAGGTTTCCCTCCCTTATTTGTAATAAATGTTTGTACAATACCAAACCTACCCACTATCCTGTTCTCACTGTTCTAGTCTACTATCATTTACTGGACACAGTATTAAGGTCCTAAGGGTCTTGTTGGATTCGGCCTATACTGCTTGATAGAAATACAACAGAAGTGATTGCGTCATTAATAGGCTGAACTGCCCATGGAGGACTTCTGGTGTCGTGTATTGTGGTTCGCACTATTGACCTGCCATTGAAACATCATTTTTTGATGATGCGTAGATGGCAGAGCGGATAGTGTGATTCGCTTGCATGGCTAGGCGGGGTTGTCGCACGGAAGGTCCAGTGTTCAAATCCTGGGTGAGCCACTCATGTCTGTTGTTTTTCTGTTGTCTGGTGTTCTACTTCTTTATTTCCTGCGAGTGCCTGATAACATACCTTTATATTTGTTTCATATTAATTTACTGTTTACAGGCCTCAGGTTTCCCTCCCTTATTTGTAATAAATGTTTGTACAATACCAAACCTACCCACTATCCTGTTCTCACTGTTCTAGTCTACTATTCATTTACTGGACACAGTATTAAGGTCCTAAGGGTCTTGTTGGATTCGGGCCCCTATACTGCTTGATAGAAATACAACAGAAGTGATTGCGTCATTAATAGGCTGAACTGCCCATGGAGGACTTCTGGTGTCGTGTATTGTGGTTCGCACTATTGACCTGCCATTGAAACATCATTTTTTTGATGATGCGTAGATGGCAGAGCGGATAGTGTGATTCGCTTGCATGGCTAGGCGGGGTTGTCGCACGGAAGGTCCAGTGTTCCAATCCTGGGTGAGCCACTCATGTCTGTTGTTTTTCTGTTGTCTGGTGTTCTACTTCTTTATTTCCTGCGAGTGCCTGATAACATACCTTTATATTTGTTTCATATTAATTTACTGTTTACAGGCCTCAGGTTTCCCTCCCTTATTTGTAATAAATGTTTGTACAATACCAAACCTACCCACTATCCTGTTCTCACTGTTCTAGTCTACTATCATTTACTGGACACAGTATTAAGGTCCTAAGGGTATTGTTGGATTCGGCCTATACTGCTTGATAGAAATACAACAGAAGTGATTGCGTCATTAATAGGCTGAACTGCCCATGGAGGACTGCTGGTGTCGTGTATTGTGGTTCGCACTATTGACCTGCCATTGAAACATCATTTTTTGATGATGCGTAGATGGCAGAGCGGATAGTGTGATTCGCTTGCATGGCTAGGCGGGGTTGTCGCACGGAAGGTCCAGTGTTCAAATCCTGGGTGAGCCACTCATGTCTGTTGTTTTTCTGTTGTCTGGTGTTCTACTTCTTTATTTCCTGCGAGTGCCTGATAACATACCTTTATATTTGTTTCATATAAATTTACTGTTTACAGGCCTCAGGTTTCCCTCCCTTATTTGTAATAAATGTTTGTACAATACCAAACCTACCCACTATTCTGTTCTCACTGTTCTAGTCTACTATCATTTACTGGACACAGTATTAAGGTCCTAAGGGTCTTGTTGGATTCGGCCTATACTGCTTGATAGAAATACAACAGAAGTGATTGCGTCATTAATAGGCTGAACTGCCCATGGAGGACTTCTGGTGTCGTGGATTGTGGTTCGCACTATTGACCTGCCATTGAAACATCATTTTTTGATGATGCGTAGATGGCAGAGCGGATAGTGTGATTCGCTTGCATGGCTAGGCGGGGTTGTCGCACGGAAGGTCCAGTGTTCAAATCCTGGGTGAGCCACTCATGTCTGTTGTTTTTCTGTTGTCTGGTGTTCTACTTCTTTATTTCCTGCGAGTGCCTGATAACATACCTTTATATTTGTTTCATATTAATTTACTGTTTACAGGCCTCAGGTTTCCCTCCCTTATTTGTAATAAATGTTTGTACAATACCAAACCTACCCCACTATCCTGTTCTCACTGTTCTAGTCTACTATCATTTACTGGACACAGTATTAAGGTCCTAAGGGTCTTGTTGGATTCGGCCTATACTGCTTGATAGAAATACAACAGAAGTGATTGCGTCATTAATAGGCTGAACTGCCCATGGAGGACTTCTGGTGTCATGTATTGTGGTTCGCACTATTGACCTGCCATTGAAACATCATTTTTTGATGATGCGTAGATGGCAGAGCGGATAGTGTGATTCGCTTGCATGGCTAGGCGGGGTTGTCGCACGGAAGGTCCAGTGTTCAAATCCTGGGTGAGCCACTCATGTCTGTTGTTTTTCTGTTGTCTGGTGTTCTACTTCTTTATTTCCTGCGAGTGCCTGATAACATACCTTTATATTTGTTTCATATTAATTTACTGTTTACAGGCCTCAGGTTTCCCTCCCTTATTTGTATCAAATGTTTGTACAATACCAAACCTACCCACTATCCTGTTCTCACTGTTCTAGTCTACTATCATTTACTGGACACAGTATTAAGGTCCTAAGGGTCTTGTTGGATTCGGCCTATACTGCTTGATAGAAATACAACAGAAGTGATTGCGTCATTAATAGGCTGAACTGCCCATGGAGGACTTCCGGTGTCGTGTATTGTGGTTCGCACTATTGACCTGCCATTGAAACATCATTTTTTGATGATGCGTAGATGGCAGAGCGGATAGTGTGATTCGCTTGCATGGCTAGGCGGGGTTGTCGCACGGAAGGTCCAGTGTTCAAATCCTGGGTGAGCCACTCATGTCTGTTGTTTTTCTGTTGTCTGGTGTTCTACTTCTTTATTTCCTGCGAGTGCCTGATAACATACCTTTATATTTGTTTCATATTAATTTACTGTTTACAGGCCTCAGGTTTCCCTCCCTTGTTTGTATTTAGTGTTTGTCCAATACCAAACCAAACCACTATCCTGTTCTCACTGTTCTAGTCTACTATCATTTACTGGACACAGTATTAAGGTCCTAAGGGTCTTGTTGGATTCGGCCTATACTGCTTGATAGAAATACAACAGAAGTGATTGCGTCATTAATAGGCTGAACTGCCCATGGAGGACTTCTGGTGTCGTGTATTGTGGTTCGTACTATTGACCTGCCATTGAACATCATTTTTTGATGATGCGTAGATGGCAGAGCGGATAGTGTGATTCGCTTGCATGGCTAGGCGGGGTTGTCGCACGGAAGGTCCAGTGTTCAAATCCTGGGTGAGCCACTCATGTCTGTTGTTTTTCTGTTGTCTGGTGTTCTACTTCTTTATTTCCTGCGAGTGCCTGATAACATACCTTTATATTTGTTTCATATTAATTTACTGTTTACAGGCCTCAGGTTTCCCTCCCTTATTTGTAATAAAATGTTTGTACAATACCAAACCTACCCACTATCCTGTTCTCACTGTTCTAGTCTACTATCATTTACTGGACACAGTATTAAGGTCATAAGGGTCTTGTTGGATTCGGCCTATACTGCTTGATAGAAATACAACAGAAGTGATTGCGTCATTAATAGGCTGAACTGCCCATGGAGGACTTCTGGTGTCGTGTATTGTGGTTCGCACTGTTGACCTGCCATTGAAACATCATTTTTTTAAAAAAAGAAAAAAGAAAGAAAAAAAGATGATGCGTATATGGCAGGGCGGATAATGTGATTCGCTTGCATGGCTAGGCGGGGTTGTCGCACGGAAGGTCCAGTGTTCAAATCCTGGGTAAGCCACTCATGTCTGTTGTTTTTCTGTTGTCTGGTGTTCTACTTCTTTATTTCCTGCGAGTGCCTGATACATACCTTTATATTTGTTTCATATTAATTTACTGTTTACAGGCCTCAGGTTTCCCTCCCTTATTTGTAATAAATGTTTGTACAATACCAAACCTACCCACTATCCTGTTCTCACTGTTCTAGTCTACTATCATTTACTGGACACAGTATTAAGGTCCTAAGGGTCTTGTTGGATTCGGCCTTTACTGCTTGATAGAAATACAACAGAAGTGATTGCGTCATTAATAGGCTGAACTGCCCATGGAGGACTTCTGGTGTAGTGTATTGTGGTTCGCACTATTGACCTGCCATTGAAACATCATTTTTTGATGATGCGTAGATGGCAGAGCGGATAGTGTGATTCGCTTGCATGGCTAGGCGGGGTTGTCGCACGGAAGGTCCAGTGTTCAAATCCTGGGTGAGCCACTCATGTCTGTTGTTTTTCTGTTGTCTGGTGTTCTACTTCTTTATTTCCTGCGAGTGCCTGATAACATACCTTTATATTTGTTTCATATTAATTTACTGTTTACAGGCCTCAGGTTTCCCTCCCTTATTTGTAATAAATGTTTGTACAATACCAAACCTACCACTATCCTGTTCTCACTGTTCTAGTCTACTATCATTTATTGGACACAGTATTAAGGTCCTAAGGGTCTTGTTGGATTCGGCCTATACTGCTTGATAGAAATACAACAGAAGTGATTGCGTCATTAATAGGCTGAACTGCCCATGGAGGACTTCTGGTGTCGTGTATTGTGGTTCGCACTATTGACCTGCCATTGAAACATCATTTTTTGATGATGCGTAGATGGCAGAGCGGATAGTGTGATTCGCTTGCATGGCTAGGCGGGGTTGTCGCACGGAAGGTCCAGTGTTCAAATCCTGGGTGAGCCACTCATGTCTGTTGTTTTTCTGTTGTCTGGTGTTCTACTTCTTTATTTCCTGCGAGTGCCTGATAACATACCTTTATATTTGTTTCATATTAATTTACTGTTTACAGGCCTCAGGTTTCCCTCCCTTATTTGTAATAAATGTTTGTACAATACCAAACTACCCACTATCCTGTTCTCACTGTTCTAGTCTACTATCATTTACTGGACACAGTATTAAGGTCCTAAGGGTCTTGTTGGATTCGGCTTATACTGCTTGATAGAAATACAACAGAAGTGATTGCGTCATTAATAGGCTGAACTGCCCATGGAGGACTTCTGGTGTCGTGTATTGTGGTTCGCACTATTGACCTGCCATTGAAACATCATTTTTTGATGATGCGTAGATGGCAGAGCGGATAGTGTGATTCGCTTGCATGGCTAGGCGGGGTTGTCGCACGGAAGGTCCAGTGTTCAAATCCTGGGTGAGCCACTCATGTCTGTTGTTTTTCTGTTGTCTGGTGTTCTACTTCTTTATTTCCTGCGAGTGCCTGATAACATACCTTTATATTTGTTTCATATTAATTTACTGTTTACAGGCCTCAGGTTTCCCTCCCTTATTTGTAATAAATGTTTGTACAATACCAAACCTACCCCTATCCTGTTCTCACTGTTCTAGTCTACTATCATTTACTGGACACAGTATTAAGGTCCTAAGGGTCTTGTTGGATTCGGCCTATACTGCTTGATAGAAATACAACAGAAGTGATTGCGTCATTAATAGGCTGAACTGCCCATGGAGGACTTCTGGTGTCGTGTATTGTGGTTCGCACTATTGACCTGCCATTGAAACATCATTTTTTGATGATGCGTAGATGGCAGAGCGGATAGTGTGATTCGCTTGCATGACTAGGCGGGGTTGTCGCACGGAAGGTCCAGTGTTCAAATCCTGGGTGAGCCACTCATGTCTGTTGTTTTTCTGTTGTCTGGTGTTCTACTTCTTTATTTCCTGCGAGTGTCTGATAACATACCTTTATATTTGTTTCATATTAATTTACTGTTTACAGGCCTCAGGTTTCCCTCCCTTATTTGTAATAAATGTTTGTACAATACCAAACCTACCCACTATCCTGTTCTCACTGTTCTAGTCTACTATCATTTACTGGACACAGTATTAAGGTCCTAAGGGTCTTGTTGGATTCGGCCTATACTGCTTGATAGAAATACAACAGAAGTGATTGCGTCATTAATAGGCTGAACTGCCCATGGAGGACTTCTGGTGTCGTGTATTGTGGTTCGCACTATTGACCTGCCATTGAAACATCATTTTTTGATGATGCGTAGATGGCAGAGCGGATAGTGTGATTCGCTTGCATGGCTAGGCGGGGTTGTCGCACGGAAGGTCCAGTGTTCAAATCCTGGGTGAGCCACTCATGTCTGTTGTTTTTCTGTTGTCTGGTGTTCTACTTCTTTATTTCCTGCGAGTGCCTGATAACATACCTTTATATTTGTTTCATATTAATTTACTGTTTACAGGCCTCAGGTTTCCCTCCCTTATTTGTAATAAATGTCTGTCCAAAAATACTTTGACCTACTTCTACTAAAATGACCAACACCAGAATAAAATTAGAATTCTCTAGGAATCATTAAATTCCCGTTCCGTAAAATTAATCACATCCCAAAATGTAATAAACAATTACTCCTTTATCAGAAAGAAAATGTCATCTATCGTCTTTTGATTACACAGTACAACAATGCACAATAAATAACGTATACCATTTCACGCTAGCATATACATCCTGCCAAAAGTTATACCCAAAACCAGGTTATCAGTTTAAACCCCGTAGTTACAAACACATGCTCCCGCATTCACACAAAGTCAGTTCGCTCCTCCTTTTCCCTCTGAATATCGTCCCGAATTAATATTCATTAAATAACAGCTAGATCGGCTACCACGACAAGCATGGGAAACAAAGATCCAGGGATCCTGACCCCCAGGACGACCCAGAGTCCGCTGGTAGGACAACATTAGACAATCTTTGAAGGACCGAGGACTAGAATGGAACCAGGCCAGGAGGAAGACAGCAGATAGGATCGTCTGGCGCTCTTTTTTCCAAACCTCTACACCTCACGGTAGAAGGGGAACGACTAAGTAAGTAAGTAAGTAAATAACAGCTCCCACGTGCTTACAATTTCCCAACTCCACTCCCGTAACTTATCATAATTAAACTCTCAATGAAATACAATACATGCGCTCCCGAATATTCTGTAAATTTACATAAATCAGAGATGTGGGTTTCTCCACACATCTTCTTTGAAATAATACAAGCACACCCTTAATATCTCAACTCTTAATCCTCCTAGATACTGCTTTTCCTTCTAGAAAGAATTATTTGGACCTCTTACATTTAATACTTCCTCTAAGAACATAATTGATGACCCTACAAGTTACATAGCTTTAAAATTAACTTCCCAAGAAAACTTACTGATCGGCTGGGACTCTATTATAATCAAAAAAAAAGTACCACGCTAATAACTTATGGCTTACCCAATTAGAATTTCCCACTTTACGAGCAATCGAAAATTGACTATGGTTACGCGGCTGGCAATATTTCATCAGAGACCGGGCTATTTTGTTTATGTAAAACTTTTGGCTCGTTTTGGCGAGGCTCGTCCCGTTCAACCTAGTCGGTTATATTAGGGCGCATGTCCAAATATAAAAGACCCTTAGGTCTGAGAGATGCGAGAGAGACCGAGCTATCAATCTACGTGAGTATATATAACGAAAAACCCCCACGCTGACCTAGCCGACGTCATTTGCGTGGCTTTGTTGTAAGCCCAATGATCGCGCTGCATTTCAATAAAGTTTGACCCCGGCCAATCAGATTAGTAAACAACTCTGACCCATACTGTTACTGCTCGCCAGTATTACTATTATAATTAAAAAAACGTTCCACGATAATAACTTATGGCTTACCCAATTAGAATTTCCCACTTTACGAGCAATCGAAAATTGACTATGGTTACGCGGCTGGCAATATTTCATCAGAGACCGGGCTATTTTGTTTATGTAAAACTTTTGGCTCGTTTTGGCGAGGCTCGTCCCGTTCAACCTAGTCGGTTATATTAGGGCGCATGTCCAAATATAAAAGACCCTTAGGTCTGAGAGATGCGAGAGAGACCGAGCTATCAATCTACGTGAGTATATATAACGAAAAACCCCCACGCTGACCTAGCCGACGTCATTTGCGTGGCTTTGTTGTAAGCCCAATGATCGCGCTGCATTTCAATAAAGTTTGACCCCGGCCAATCAGATTAGTAAACAACTCTGACCCATACTGTTACTGCTCGCCAGTATTACTATTATAATTAAAAAAAGTTCCACGATAATAACTTATGGCTTACCCAATTAGAATTTCCCACTTTACGAGCAATCGAAAATTGACTATGGTTACGCGGCTGGCAATATTTCATCAGAGACCGGGCTATTTTATTTATGTAAAACTTTTGGCTCGTTTTGACGAGGCTCGTTCCGTTCAACCTAGTCGGTTATAATAGGGCGCATGTCCAAATATAAAAGACTATTAGGTCTGAGAGATGTGAGAGAGACCGAGCTATGAAACTACGTGAGTATATATAACGAAAAATCCCCACGCTGACCTAGCCGACGTCATTTGCGTTGCTTTGTTGTAAGCCCAATGATCGCGCTGCATTTCAATAAAGTTTGACCCCGGCCAATCAGATTAGTAAACAACTCTGACCCATACTGTTACTGCTCGCCAGTATTACGTACACGGGTAAAGGTCACTACCCCCATCCCCCCGTTTAAACAAAGAATGTACTGGAGTAGCGAATGATCTCCTAACCGTCGGGAAATAATGTTCAGCCCTCTACTGATTAATAAAACAAAAATGACCGCAATTATTTAAATCCCGAAAATACGTCTATTTGGACGCAATCGCTTTAAAGAGAAGAAAACTGGTGCAAATCTGATCTAAACATTACCGTCATCCCTATATAAAACTGCAATAAATTCCCTACAAAACAAGACTAAACTCCACTACTATTCATAGAGAAGAAACATGATTACCTGTAATCCCTCTTTCTGAAAAAAACGAAAATAGTAAAAGGAGAAAAAGCATGAGGTAGATTACATGTAATCCCTCCTAGAAATAGGGTAAATAATGCAAGGAGAAGAAAAATGGGGCCTTTTGAAAAAAAATAAATTACAGTACAGTATCACAATGACATTCATTGATCGACAGAGTGTCTTTTGCAAAACTCCAAAGAGAGGATGAATCATTAAATTTTTTTTCTTAGTCTGATCGAAAATGATGCAGATGTTATGTTAAATAAAAGTCGTAAACATTGGTTTACTGTTAAGAATGACATACTGGTACGAAATTTTGTTGATAACTCTAATGTCAAATTTCATGTTATTGTACCGGTACCTCTTTTACTTAAGACATTTATATTACGACTTGCACATGACTCGCAATGCGCTGGTCATATGGGGTACACTCCTACACGGTCCAGAGTGTTATCCTCATTGTTTTGGCCAGATGTTTTCAGGGACGTTTCATTGTATGTACGTTCTTTTATTACATGCCAAGAGATCAAATCTCGTGGTGCTTTTCCCGTCGCTCAAATTCAGGCATGTGATGTATCTACTAGACCATTTAATAAGATGGCCGTTTATATTATCGGTCCTGTATCGGGTCTTCTGCTAGAGGTCACAGGTATATCCTCACGTGCATTGATTTATGCACTGGATGGCCATCCCTCTGAAACATATCACTACTTCGGAAGTAGCTGATGCTCTCATTAATTTTCTCTAGATTAGGGTTTCCTCGTAAACTTCAGTCTGATCATGGTACTCAATTCGTCTCTGAGACCATGACATCTGACATGAAGACACTTCAAATAGACAGATCATTGAGTAGAATTTATCACCCAATGAGTAATGGTTCTGTGGAGAGGTTCAACAGAACACTCAAGCAGTTATTGCATAAGGTGACTGAGAAATATCCTCAGGATTGGGACAGGTTCTTGCCTGCCGTATTTTTTGCCTATCGAGACGTGCGGCACGAGCAGACCGGTTTTTTCCCCGTTTGAGCTTGTCTTCGGTGCTCCTCCCAGAGGTACTATGGGGTTGATCAAAGATCTCCTTACTGACACTGAGATGACTCAGGATATTCAGTCATCTTATGAGTATGTGGTTAATCTTTGTCGAAAGATTATCGACGCATGTCAGTTGGCTACAGCTTCATCAGAGGCTGCTAAACATAAATCACGACTCTTTGTGAATAAGAATAGACGTTTACGTCAATTTTTTCCGGGAGATAAAGCTTTTGTGTTGCTTCCTCGGAAAGACAATAGATTACTTATTGCTTGGAATGGTCCATTTAAAGTAATCTCACGTATTTCTAATGTTGATTACGTGCTTGATATTAAAGGTCAAAGAAAGATCTTCCATATTAATATGCTCAAAGAGTTTCATACCAGACCTGATCACTTACAATCTATCTTTCATGACGTGGATGACAATGTTGTGGGTTGTTGTCACTATTCTAATTTGTCAGTTATTCAGGAGGAGGAATCTTCCTCCCCTGACATCCACATGTCTTTGCCTATACTTGCTTTGGATTCTACAGAATCTTGGCGAGATGTTGATATTTCTTCATTAACATCTCAAAAACTTTGCCAGATATCTAACTTAATTGAATCCTTTTCTGACGTTCTTACTGACCGACCTAGTCGAACATCAGTTATTTCTCATGATATGATCCTTACTGATGATATTCCTATCCGTCTACGCCCTTAACATGTTCCTTTACATTATCAGGATAAAGTTGCTCACGAGCTAGATCAGATGTTAAGTTTGGGAATTATTGAAATCAGTAATTCGTCATATTCGTCTCCATTAGCTATTGTCCGTAAAAAGGATAATAATATTCGCCTATGCATAAATTATCGCAAATTAAATTCTAAGTCTATTTCCGATGCAGAACCTCATCCGCTTCTTGACGATCTACTTACTCGTCTCTCTAATGCTATTCTATTTACAAACATAGATTTGACTAAAGGTTGCTTGCAGATTCCATACTGGTGTCAATACCTTGTCGAGGTATGGCGGCTTGCATACCCTGATTACCCCCAGAGCTATACCAGTGGGAGTTTTACTCCTGGAAGGTTCTACCAAGCTGGACAGGTTTGCGCGGGCAGGGGTCAGACGAAAGCAAACACACTGGTCCTCCAAGTTGGGGGTTTTAGCATAGGGCTAACACCCCTGACTATGTCAAAAAAATTGAAGTTACTGAAACAACAACAAATAAACAAATTGTGCTGCAGGATGGACATCCGGAGTCTGAGGCTCTAATGACTGTCAGTGGTGAAAGCCGAAAGGAAGCCACCGACATGAGAACGGACGTCCTGACCGCAAAACATGATACAAGAATAGGATTTTGGAATGTCAGGACAATGAATGAGACGGGTAAACTAAAACAGGTCACGGCAGAAATGAGAAACTATAGGTTACACATTCTAGGGATAAGCGAGAGCAGATGAACAGGGGCAGGAAAAGTTAAAACAGCAACAGGAGAAACAGTACTTTACTCTGGAAGAGAGGATGGACAGCACAATGAAGGTGTAGCCATTATTCTACAGAAAGGAATAGAAAGGACATTACTGAAATGGAAACCCGTCAACGACAGACTGATAAGATTAAGATTGAGAGGTAGATTTACCAATACTACAATAATACAATGCTACGCACCAACGAATGACAGCGATGACGAGGTCAAGGAATAATTCTATCAACAACTGCAGAAAGAAATGGAAGACACACCAAGATAGGATCTTATCGTAGTAATGGGAGATCTCAATGCGAAAGTTGGTACACACAATACATATAATGAAAGAGTAATGGGGAAATGCGGCAGCGGAACAGCAAACAAAAATGGGGATAAATTAATAAGTTTCTGTAGTATTAACAACCTGTTCATAGGAGGAACACTTTTCCCACATAAAGAAATTCACAAATTAACATGGGAATCACCAAATGGTTGGGACAGAAACCAGATAGACCACATCATGGTTAACGGTAGATGGAGACATGCATTACAAGATGTGAAGGTAAGAAGAGGTGCAGATGTGGGAAGTGATCACCATTTAGTAGTAGCAAAACTGAAAGTGAAACTAAGAAGGGCTGGACCAACTGTAACTACACAGAAAAGGTTTGACATCAGCAAATTGAAGGACCCCCTTACCAGAAAAGCTTTTGCGGCTGACATAAAGAAACAATATCAATTTGCCAAAAGTCAGGAAAAGACATTGACTGATGATAGACCAGAAATTCAACACCATTTCAACAATATATAAGGAAAGCAGCAAATCATGCTTGGGATTCCAGGAAAGGAAGAAGCAAGACTGGATAACACCAGAAACATTAAACACCATAACACTGAGAAATAAAATGAAAAGAAAGAAAACAGAAGCGAAGTCCCCCAACATTAGTAAGAGATAAACAAGGAAATCTCATCACGACAGCAGAGGGACAGGAAACAAGATGGGCAGAGCACTTCAGAGAAACTCTAAACAAGAAACCACCAGAGACAATATTTGAATGATCCTGAGGCTGAAAACGATCTAGATGTAAATACAGACATTCCACGAAAAGAAGAAATCATCACAGCAATCAAAGGGTTAAAGAACGGAAAAGCTCCTGGCCATGATAACTTAAATGCAGAGCTATTTAAGACAGACCCTGAGCTAGCAGCAGAACTATTAGAACCACTATTTGCACAAGTCTGGAAAACAGGGACAACACCATCAGTGTGGAACAAAGGAATAATTGTCAAATTGCCCAAGAAGGGAGATTTTGCAGACTGCAATAATTGGAGAGGAATCACTCTTCTCTCAGTTCCCAGCAAAATACTAGGCAGGATAATTATACAGAAAATTTCAAAAGCAGTAGTTCACAAACTGAGGAAAGAGCAAGCAGGATTTAGAAAAAACAGAAGATCTGTGGATCATATATTCACTCTCAGGAACATTATATAGCAGTGCTTACAATGGCAAAGACAGATGTACATTAATTTCGTTGATTTTGAAAAGGCTTTTGACAGCATACATAGGGACAGATTATGGAAAATGCTGAGGGCTTATGGAATTCCAAACTGCATAGTGTCAGTCATAAAAAGCCTCTATGCCAACTTTACGTGTAGTGTTGGGCAGAGCAACCTAACCTTTGAGGTGAAGACAGGAGTACGACAGGGATGCCCCTTACCAACCACCCTGTTTTTTAACAGTCATAGACTGCGTGATGCGCCAGACAAAGAGGGCAGTCCAAGAGGAATAAGATGGACTACATTTTCTACATTGGAAGATCTGGAATATGCAGATTACATTGCACTACTAGCACATTCACATCAACACATCCAGGAAAAAACGGATAGACTTAATAAGTTTAAACAGCAGGTGGGCTTGAACATCAATTTAAAGAAGTCAGAGGTCATTACGCTCAATGTGAGCAACCATGAGCCCTATCAGTAAGGGATCAGCAACTGATACAGACAGACACCTTCACATACCTAGGATGCATAGTAACACCAGACGGTGGGGCAGGCAAAGACATCAACATCAGAATGAATAAGGCAAGAACAGCCCTTTTTAACCTAAACAACATCTGGAAGTCCTCTCAATACAGCACAAGCACAAAATTAAGATTATATCAGAGCTGTGTGCTTTCCGTGCTTCTCTATGGTGCGGAATGCTGGAGAGTTACAGAGAAGGAAATGTCGAAATTGTCCTCTTTTCACACAACATGCCTAAGAAAATTTCACCGAATCTTTTGGCCGAATACCATCACCAACCAAGATCTGCTTACTCGGAGCAAGCAAGAGGACATGCACACCATCATAGCTGGCAGACGCTGGAGCTGGGTTGGCCATGTCCTCAGAAGAGACCCCGATGCCATCACAAGAACAGCTATGCTTTGGACCCCTGAAGGAAAACGAAAGAGAGGCCGACCAAAAACAACCTGGCAGCGGACTGTGGAGGCTAAGATGCAAAGAATGAACCAGAGCTGGGGCACTGTTCGAAGGATGGCCACCGACCGAGCAAAGTGGAATCAATTTTTTGCTGCCCTACAAGATGCCACTAGGCGTGATGGCCACTGACTGCTTTGACGGTCTGCGGCTAAGAATCAAAGAAGAAGATGATATTCCTATCCGTCTACGTCCTTTACATGTTCCTTTACATTATCAGGATAAAGTTGCTCACGAGCTAGATCAGATGTTAAGTTTGGGAATTATTGAAATCAGTAATTCATCATATTCGTCTCCATTAGTTATTGTCCGTAAAAAGGATAATAATATTCGCCTATGCGTAGGTTATAGCAAATTAAATTCTAAGTCTATTTCCGATGCAGAACCTCATCCGCTTCCCTACGATCTACTTACTCGTCTCTCTAATGCTATTCTATTTACAAACATAGATTTGACTAAAGGTTACTGGCAGATTCCATTAACCGAACAAGCTAAACCACTTACTGCATTCTCGACTCCACATGGACTATTCCAGTGGAATGTCATGCCTTTTGGTCTGATGAATGCGCCTGCTACATTCATTAGAATGATGCAAAAAATTGTGTCGCAAGCATTAAGAAAATTGGACAATGAAACCAGGCTTTTGGGAGCAACACCTCCTATTTTGCTTATCTTACTAAGAGTCGTTACCTTCGAAGACTAGATTTCGGCCTTGGAGCCTCGGTACATGACTGTACGTGTCTGTTCTGAGGCGCAGAATGACAATTTGTTCTGATCTGTTCATAGCTTGGTAGTCATCCTGTGTAGTTGTTGGTGGCTTTCTGATTGATTTGATCATCTTTTTCTTCTGATGGTACGTAACTGGTACATCTGGTTGCCCGTCTGCAGCACCTTCTTTAGCCAGTCCGTCTGCTTCTCATTTCCTGGTATTCCACAATGAGACGATATCCACTGTATGGCGACCCTGCGCTGGTTGCACAGTTCAGAAAGTAGGGCTTGTATACCTGGCAATTTTCTGGACTGAAGTGCTCGGAGTGCTGATCTTGTATCTGTCAGGAATACTACAGGCTGTAGACCGAGATTGGTGTTCAATAGTTTCTCAGTTGCCACCTTGATTGCCTGGACGTCTGCATCATAGTTGTTACAGAATTTCCCCGTTGATACTCTGACCGTATCCCTAGTGTTGTTTGGGTATTTTATGTACACTCCTGCTCATCCATTCTTTACTGCATTTTGTGCTGACCCATCCGTGTATACTCGGACCCAGAGGTCCTGTGGGTATTCATCATCTAGGAAACTGAGAGTGACTGTCTTACGTTGCACGCTGTTCTGTTCATCCCTGTCGAATATTCTTTTCACTTTTGTGTGGATGTGTACTGGTAGTCCAGGCTTCTCTCTCCAAGGGTTTGTTCTGGCACAGACTTTAGGGGGCTGTTAACTTCAGGCAGGTCTGATGTTTGTCTACGAAATCGTTTGGCCTGGTGTATAAAGCTGCTTCTTTTCAGTCGCCCAATTGCTAGGTTTTGGAATATGTCCTTCATTGGATGGCTCGGCATACAGAGGCAATTTTCTGCTTGTGTAAGCACTTTCGTGTCTCTGCGTTCTCTCAGTGCTTGTATCCTCCCCATTTTCTCCATCTCCACTATAGGTGTTGATTTCATTGCCCCCGTGATGACCCTAAGCGCTTTGTTTTGCACCTTATCTAGCTCTTGTAATGTTGTGTTTGATGCTGGACACCACGCAGCTGACCCATATTCCAGGTGTGGTCGTATGCTCTGCTGGTAAACTTTACTAAGTATTTTCCCGCTGGCTCCCCATGTGGTTCCACTTAGTTTTCTCAGGATGGCTAACTTCCTCCTGACCTTTGTTGCTGCCTTGTTGATGTGCTGCTTCCATGTCAGCCTATCATCGAATGTAACTCCGAGATAGGTGGGTTGTTTATCTTCTCTCATGAGCTCTTCGTTTATCTTGATGACACCAGCTTTTTGTTTGGGAAAGAGGGTGAAGAGCGTAGTGCTGCACTTGTCTGTGTTGATGCTGTCGAATAGGAAAAAAAAACCACACACAACAGTAATAATACGTCTTACAAGGAGAAAGGACAATAAAAAGAAAAACCTACGTTTCGGCCACAAGGCCTTCGTCAGGGACAGACAAACAAGAGACAGGAGGGAAAGAAAATGAGAATTAAGTAGAGAACATGAAACTATAAAAATAAGAGAAAAAAACTGACTTATGTCCAGTCACATGTGAAGCAAGATGGCTGCCACTAAACCGGAAAGCGGAAGTCGATAGTACATTAAAAACAAAAAATAATAAATTATGAAAAAAAGGACTGGAAAAGAGTAAGGAACAAAAAAGATTTTTTTGAAAAAATAAACAAAACAATAAATAAATTAATTTAAAAAAAAAAAAATAATAATAATAAAATAAATAAATTATATATATATATATATATATATATATATATATATATATATATATATATATATATATATATATATATATATAATTTTTAAAAAATAAATAAATAAAAAAATTAAAAACTTTTAATATTAGTGAGGGAAAACCGATTTTAAAAAAAAAATGCGTGATCGCATCAAAGTTGACAGTCATAATACAACTGGGACTCGATAGAGAAAGGCATCTCGGACAAAAGAATGTTGGGTATTCAAACCGTGTGGTTTGAGGCAACCCATAAGATGGATGAGGCGTTGTTCCTGGCGAAACAGACTGTTGGCGTCCGAGGAACAGGATCTGATGGCTGTCACCTGGATTTCAGTGGGACCGTGGTGGTCAGGGCCATTGAAGTGGATGGCCAGAGGTGTGGATTTAACTGAGAGATGTCGTAGAGGTGTCTGCAGAATCGGTCGCCCAATCGTGTGCCCGTTTGGCCGATGTAAGTAATGGTGCAACGTTTGCATATAATAGCATAAATGACGTTGCGTGACGTACATGTGAAGCCATGGGTGATGGTGAACTTGGCGTTAGGGAACGAGACTGAACGTGTTTCGATTACATACTGACATGTCTTACATCGTGTTCGGTTACTTGCTTGGTCCTAAAGTGGCCATCGTTGACGGTTTTCAAACGGCTGTGGACTAGTGGGTCCCTCAAATTCTTATCCCGTCTATATGCCAGCAAGGGTGGCTCACTAAACACTTCCCGCGCCGCTGGGTCAGCTTGGAGGAGAGGTAGGTGACGATACAGGATCCTTTTGACAGCAGTGCTGTGAGGGTGATAGGTCATTATTAACTTGACTCTATCAGAGGAGGTTTTCTGACGGGGTTTGAGGGCCTCTAGACGTGAGATAGGGAGAACATGCTCTAAGGCAGAGGTAATAACATCCTCTGGATACTGTCTGTTACGGAAGAAGTCCAACATTTCTTGTGCTCGGCATAGAAAGTTGTCATCATCTTGGCATAACCGACGGAGGCGGAGAAGTTGTGAGAAAGGCAAGGAGTCACGACAAGCCGGAGTATGAGAGGAAGTATAAAGGAGGTAACTGTGTGCATCGGTGGGTTTGTAGTACACCGAAGTGGTGAGGTGGGTGGGGGGGGGGGGGGGGGATGTGACAACAATGTCAAGGAAATTAACAGAGACAGTGGAGATGTGAGAGGTGAATTGGATCGCAGGGTGGAAGTTATTAATGAAGTTAATGAACCTAGATAGGTCAACCTCTGGCATAACGGTGAGACCTATGCCATCATCTATGTATCTAAGATACATCAATGGAAAAGGTCCAGGATACTGCTGCCACACCTGATACTCCAGGTAGCCCATGAAGAGGCAGGCATAACTGGGACCCATCTTGGTACCCATGGTAACTCCACTTATTTGGTCAAAGAACTGTCCATTGAACTCAAAGGAATTGAGTCGAAGGACAAGTTCTGCAAGGCGCAGGAGAGTCTCTGTAGCGATAGAGGGGTGTGTGCACTGGTCCAGGAAAAACCGGAGAGCTCGGAGACCATCAGAGTGAAAAATGGAAGTGTAAAGCGAGCAAACATCTAACAGAAATAAACGGTAGGTACGGTCAGGGGAAAGCTGGATGGAGGAAAAAGTAGTAAAAGCATGGTTTGTTTCCTTTAAGAAGGAAGGAAGCTGCTCTACAATAGGCTGGAAGATGCCGTCGAGGAAGTCTGATAATTTTCGGTAGGGCAGGCACACGCAGAGACAATGGGTCTCCCAGGGTTGGAGGGTTTATGAATTTTGGGAAGTATATAAAACACAGGCTTGCCCAGACCACTATTGTCAATACGGAGATCAGAAGCGCTAGAAGGTAAGGACTTGTTAGCGATAAGACTTTTGATGGTGTCATGGACCAGACGATTGTTGAGGACTGTCGCATCATTGTCACGGCACTGGTAGAAGGAGCTGTTGGTGAGCTACTTATTACCTTCTTGGAGGTACAGGTCCTTGCGCCATACCACAATGGCACTTCCTTTGTCTGCCGGTTTGATAACAATGTCATCTCTGCGGCGGAGCTTCGAGAGGGCATGAGACTCATCGGAAGAAAGGTTGGAATAACGCAGGCGTTGAGGTTGGAGCTGCTGAATGTCATGGAGGGTATTCTGAATATACAAATCCAGAGCGTGGGAAGCCCCAGGAGAGGGTGTAAAATTTGTATTCTTGGGAGAAGCGAAGCGTGCAAAGGCATCATCTGATTCAGCCTGCGATCTCTGAGAACCATCATGGTTGCGGAAATGGAACTGAAGTCGCAGACGGCGATGAAATCGATGGACATCTTGGAGGAGATTGTACTGATCAGAGGATAGTTGGAGAGGGACAAAGTGCAAGCCCTTGCTTGATGTTGACACACCATCTATTGAGGTTAAGGCATCTATAGCTCTTTGTGGCAGTTTGGTGGCCACTGTTGCATGCTCATCTGTGCACCATATTACCAGGTCCTCAGGGTACATTGCCACTTTCATTCCATGTGGTAGTTCAGCAAACAGGTCGTTGATGTAGACTAGGAAAAGTGTGGGGGACAGAACCCCTCCCTGAGGGACGCCATGATGCAGTAAAATTTTCTTACTCTTGAGGCCATCTAGTTGTACTCGGGCTCTTCTATTATGCAAGAATGCTTTCACCCATTTGTACATCCTACCATTCATTCTACAATTTCTCAATTTCTTCAGAAGCCCTTCTTTCCAAACCTTGTCAAATGCTTTCCTTAGATCTATCCATGCTGCTAGTACCAGTTTCTTATCTTGGAACGCATCCTCAATCTCTTGGGAAAGGTAAGTTTGTGATCTTCGGTAGAATAACACTGCCTATAGCCCGCCTGCTGTGCTACAAGAAGGTTTTCACTTTCAAGGTACCACTGTAGCCTGAGGTTCATGATACGTTCCATTGTTTTGCAGAGGCAGCTTGTAAGGTTTATTGGTCTGTAGCTGGAGGCAGTGGAACTGTCTTTTCCTGGTTTTAGGAGTGGTATCATGATTGCTTCCCTCCAGGTCTGTGGAACTCTGCCTGAGTTCCAACAGATATTGAAGATCTGCAGCAGCTTTGTTTTTGCTGCGGTTCCCAAGTTCTTAATCATTTCATTGGACACTCCATCAACTCCTGGCTCCACGGGTCAATTGAGAAGGACCCCCAGTAGTAGGGGTTAGGCCCTTCCGAGGAAGAGGGCCCGGCATTGCGCCTGCCTGGGTGTCCGTCACAGGGCGAGTGCCATAAAGTTTTGCAGATATAGGCATATTTCCATTGCGCGTGTGCGTGGCATCCTGATTGCTGTGGTACGCCTCTTGGCTGGTTGCCTCCGTCTTCAGCACCTTGACTTGCTAGGGCAGACTGTGGTCTTGCTCGAGTGTAGGAGGGCCTGGCCAGTCTTGGTTTTTCAGCCGCTGATGGCTGTACTTGAGCCCCATCTCCACGTCAAGGAGCTGGCCTCGATGGGGTTTCAGCATTGTGTTTTCATAACAGTGGCTTACTTAAATTTTCCTGATTACAATTCTAGCAAAGACTCTTTTGTGTGCTTTTATACAATCTCGCACAATTTTGGAAAGTTAACTTTATTCAAGGAAATGTCAGCACAAGTAAAATCTTCTATCCATCGGTAGAGAATACGTTATTGCCATTTTCAGAAACGAAGTGTTTAATTTCTACGAGGCACTTTCTTTTAATTTTTAGTATTTTGGATGTTAAAATTCAGAACTTAAAACTAAACACTTTTGTTTTCAGGAGTTTAGGGAAATGCATTAAATAGCATGGGTAAAACAGTGGCGTAAAAAAATAAAAAATGTAAAACAATAAGTAGAAAGACACGATAAAACAAAAAATGCTTTTATTTTTTTTTCAAAATGCCAAAATATGCAAAATAATGACTCAGAAACAACAACAAATGCTTTAAAATGTCTGAAAACATACAAAAAATTTAATGAAACACAATTATTTTCAACTGAGCAACGTGTCAGTTTTGCTACACACAACAAAAAAAAAAACCCAATAAAAACAAAGAAAGTAAAATCATTAAAATCCTTGCTATAATGATAAGTATCATTTTGTGAATTCTGACTATACAAATATTTACTTTTTATTGAGTTGAAGATAGGTGTCTTTATGTGTTGATCTAAAGCAGGTTTTGTAAACCTGTGGTCCACAGGACTAATAGTGAGTCCAAACAGTAGTGGGTCTGTATACAATACATACATTTGAATTTTATTTTTATCTTAATTTTTACTGGGAATATGGAGCCGCGCTAGCGTAGTGGTTACAACACCGCTCTGGCGACCGGGTGATACAGGATCAAACCCGGGCGACGGCATTTGAGGATTTTTCGTCGACCGGGATTTGGACTGGATTAACTCGAGACCTGGCGAGGACATTTGAAGGAGTGTCGTCGACCAGGGACTGGCGGCTCCTGAGCCGACCCAGCTGCAATGGGTACCTCCGAAATCGGCGAGTATTTGCCTGAATGGCGAGGGACACCTGTCTCTGTACAAGAAATAAAGGGATACTCACGTAAAATCAATGTCAGGTTAGACATAAAAAAAAAAATAATAACCTGAGATTTCGCCTCGAGTATTAGCGGGCGAACGAAAAAAAAAAAAAAAAAGAAAAAAAAAAAAAAAAAAACTGGGAATATTATTATTGCTTTTCACTTTAGAAAAATATATTATGTTGGTAGCAAGAGAGAGGTTGGTAAGAAAACGAAGATGGCTGTATACCGCTCCACCTATGTCCCAGTCTTGACATATGGATGCGAGTCATGGGCAATGACTACAACCCACAAAAGCCAGATCCAAACCTCAGAAATGAGGTATCTGAGGAAAGTGGTTGAAGTAACAAGAAGAGACATGGTCCGCAACCAGATGATCCGTCAAGGCCTAAAATCCCATCCGCTGCAGACCCAAATAGAACAGTCCCAACTAAGATGGTTTGGCCATGTCTGCAGAATGGGAGAAGATCGGCTACCACGACAAGCATGGGAAACAAAGAGCCCAGGGATCCAGACCTCCTAGGACGACCAGAGTCCGCCTGGGAGGACAACATTAGACAATCTTTGAAGGACCGAGGACTAGAATGGAACCAGGCCAGGAAGAAGACAGCTGATAGAATGGTCTGGCGCTCTCTCTTCCAAACCTCTACACCTCACGGTAGAAGGGGAACGACTAAGTAAGTAAGGTATATAATCTTAAATATTTTTTGTTTTAATTAAATGTATTATTTGTGTGCACACATTTTTATCATGCAACTGTGTAGATTTTTTCAAACAGTGGGGTCATAGCCTTCATGGGACAGTTAAAGCCTATGTACTACAAGAAATCAGATAGCTAGAATATTTGATGGATAATAACTACAACTTGCTAAAAAGTGGTATTTTATCTCTAATATGATGTTAATGTAATTATCACCACTTACATCATCTTCTAACCCACTAGAGTTTTTTTTGTTTTTTTTATTTTAGGATTTGAAGTTTTTTTTAATTTTTATAGTAACATAATTTATTTTTTCAGCCTCCAAGAAATAGTCAAACACAGTTCCCATTTATAGATGAAAACATTAAACTAGAGCAGGATTGTAAAGTGACTTGGAAAGAACTATATTATGTTTGTGGCGTGTGTAGATTACAAACAATGCTAGAGGTATGAAGTAACATGACGCCACTTGTACAGTTCCATGACATTTATTTACATGACTAGCAACAACCTAATAAAATTGACAGGATTTTAATTATAGTGTGTTGTTTTTGTTACACATATTACATTGCTGCTTCTTATATAGTCTCGCTTGCTTGCTGTGAATGACGCAATCGTCTCTTCCTTTTAGCCATCTTATCATTTTGATCCATAAAAATAAGTCTGCAATGCTTTAAATTAAAATTTTGTATTAAAGAAACAATCAGAATCTTACATTTTAAGATTTTATTTTTAAGAAAAATGATAGTAAAATCTGTTTCCTGAATGAAAATGGACAGAAGAGTATCTTGATTGTCTGTTAATTTAATGCACACCCTCACACTTTTTCTATTTTTGGGAAACAATATAATGTCTTTACCAAAAGTTCCTCCAGTAACAAGTTACGTGGGTAGACATCGTCTATACAACAATATGTAAGACATAATCACTTTATCCACTATCCCTATAGCATATCACAACTGTAGTTTTCCCACTGTCACAAAATACGAGCACCAATCTAGACCACAAATCACATACTCGAGTTCACAGCTTGGCTATTAAACACAGACTCCCACTAAACTAGTCACATTGGGTACTCTCTCAGCCACCCCAGACTTGTTTCACCAAATACGCTTTTTCTCCAGGCGCACGCTCAAGTCTCAACATTGCTGACATGGTCAGACATAAAACTCAATCCCGGATGTTTTTAACTTAACAACATATTGACAACCTCAGTGACCCTTACTGTCCACTAACTAGAAATCACTCCACCATGAATGAAATTGTCTCTGTGTCAATCAACACCCTCTCCAAATGGAAAATGGGAGTTTTTCCACAGGGAAGAATGGGGCACATACCACAGATAATGCTAATGTATTCAACTCATGCTTAGATACCAAACATATCGGTCTCACTGAAGAAGGTTGTCATGTTTCTGTGACTAGGTCATTTACACAACAAAAACTTCAATGGGTGAGTCACACTCTAATCCATACCAGAGTTCTCTACAATAACTCTTATCACATGGAGCAAATGCTTAAAATATAATGCCCTAACATTCCAACAAATTAAAACAAATGATATAGGTGTATGCATTTACATGTCTTAAAAAAATCTTGCACTAACTATCAGCTGTTTATTCTCATCAAAATACATCACTGAAGGAAAATCATTAAAAATGTCTTATGATACCTGTTACAAAAATGTTCCACATCTCATTGTGAAAAATGTTAAGTCTCATACACTGCAGTACCCTAGATACACTACAAGAATTAAAGAGATAAACAATAAACCATGTTGCTTTATCACACTGCATCATTATGTAGTATAACAACAACCAAAACACATATAACAACCCAAGACGTCATATTTGTTATGTAAGTACTATAACATTTAACATATTCCATTATTCAGTGAATAATCCACAATTTTAACACGGTTTCAGTTAATGGTGTAATTTACTTACTATTCTACATAGAACACACATATGTCTTAGTCCTCATAATGCTAAACAAGAGAGCGAGGGATGGAGTGATACACATTCAAGTAATAACCAACATGTCATATTCCCAACTCTGTTCAATGTATTCAAATAACTGTGGCCACAAAATTACAACAATATATATATAGTCAGTGAAGTATATCACATTCACGAAAATCCCAGATCACAAAATGCATTATATTCACACAAATAAATATGTTCTCGCACTCGACAATTCAAGCCGACCATCACCACCAAAAACCTCGTCGCTCTACCACATAGTCTCTTC